>JAFFZR010027468.1:0-44207 GCA_018397195.1 Lethrus apterus | reverse complement strand
GACGTTTTGTCGCGCCGGCAGTCACAGGTATTTGCAGATTTCAGTCACTGCCAATGACCGTGATTTTTAAAGAACGGTGAATAAATCACCGGCAGTGAAATATCGCTCATCACTAGTGAGAATGCAGAAAATGAATCTTCAGAGACATATTTATGCCTGTTGAAAAAATTTTAAAAAAATGAATGACGTAATTATAGAGAAATAAAGATACTGAGCGGCGCTACCAAGGATTTTGGGATCAGGGAATGATGGGCGATTATATCTGGTGCCTCATATGAAATACGGATTCCAAAATAAACAGAACAAAAAGCAGGAGCCAAAATTATGTCTAATAATCTCATATTATATTGAAACAGTACAATGAAAATAAATGGAATGAATAAAACGCTATAAATAAGGAAAAAATACAAAAATTGAGAAAAAATTGAATTTTGGTGCTTTCACATATAATTGATCATAACTTCGGCATTTCTACATAAATTTTCATCCTAAATACCTTTTTCTCTTCGTAAAAGTGCAAACTCTACGTAAAAAATAAGAAACTGGGTATATTTCCACGATTTATACTTTTCCTCTGTGATAGATTGAACTATCGATTTTGATTTTGGACAAAAAACATTTTTTTTGTCATATTGATGACCCATTGCACTGAAACTACTGAAGAGACTGAAAAACAACATTAGTAACATTTATCGGTGATTCGATTATGTTTAATTTGATATGCCGAACGGCGAGATTGGTCGTTCCTAATTCGAGATATGCTTCAAATAGTCAAACTACCTCCGAAAAAAACCAAGAAAAAGTTAAAAAATTCAAGTCTCGAAAACGTATCGATACAAAAAAAAAATAAATGCAATTTTCGAGTTTGGAGGGCCAAAGTACACAAGAAAAATATAGTGGCACCTAGTGCACAAAATGGCTGTAAACTAGTGTTATGAGCGAACCTAACCCATGCCAATCCAACTATAAATTTTAAAAACTGACTTTTTATATTTCAATAATTTCAATTTACTGATCGACCCCCCCCCCAACCATTTTACAATAACCTTTTCCCATCCATCCGTACTCCTTTTTCGTAAAAAATAGTTGGTCATAATTGGTAATTATGTTAACTTTTTCTAGTTCTGAAACTTTTGTAAAACTTCACTGGTCGCCCCGTCCCGTCCAAATATATTTTCTTATGAAGAGAAGCGCATTATAATTAGTAGCCCAGAGCGCCAAACATCTTAGGACGGCCCTGCCCATACAGGTCATTTATATCAAAGGTATGCGGCACGTGTTTCAAAATTAACTTTCTAAGTAAATAATTTAAATATTGAAGAATCAACATTAAACATTCGAATTTAATTTTTTAAAACCAATTTTATTCACTTCAAACACGTAATAAATAAACGTAATTGTATATTCAACACAAAAGACCCGTAGTAAATTACGAATTAAGATTATTTCAGAAGCTTTTAGCCAACCCCGGCCAATCAGGCTCTCATTCATCAACCGCAATTTATATTCAAACCTTTCACAAATTTACATTTTCGACGAACTAACTTATTAAAGATGTAGAATTAAAGAACACACTTTGAGTCAGTTTGAGCTTTAAGCTAACGAGGCTGTATAAATATTTTGTGTTCAAAAGAGCGTGTGAGCACATATTTCGCAGGTTTTAAGCTGCGTATAAAAGTCAAATAAATCCTAAGGGTCGTGTTACAAATAGTTTTTGTTCCGGCCACTTTGTCCGAAAATTTCAGCAATGCAAATTGCTGGATTACATTTAATATAAAGTGGTCATAGTATGATATAACTTTTGAATATTGCACGGAATATTTTATGAAGATTTTCGTAATCCCTTCGTTATTTTCCAACCGTCTATTTTTCTCTTTGTCATGCAAATTTACATTTTAATCAATCGTTGCAAACCGTTTTAATTAAAGAACTTCTTTAATTAAGAACTCGTATTATAACGGTGTACTTATCAGAATACAATAAACAATTAAAACACGTTCTTTGGTTTTCTTTTAAGAAAATGATAAATTAATGCTAGTGGATTTCGTATACAACTTTTATCGTAAAAGAAGTCGAAAGTAACAGCTTGAAGATTAATAGGAACTGTAGATTATTCCGGTAACGTAGTGGGAACAAATTCAATCACTTACGGGGAAATTTTGGAAATTTCCAACGTTCAACTGGATACTTTGTCACATTGGGACTGAAATAATATTTTACAATGGAAATTTTTTGAAGTAATTCAGATTCATTCAGATAATTGTAAAAAGTTCAAGCAAAGAAATCTTCTTCTCCAAAAATGACTAAACATTTCATCCGTATAGACCCAGCCGATGGAAAAAGAAGTGCGATAAATGGACTTGATAGAAAAATAAAAGCGTCCCGACGACGATAAATATATTCTCCCGCGAAGTGTTGAAACGGGACGGCAGATGTGACGGGTAAATGGCGATCGTTACGCCACGGCGCGGCGGCGTACAAATTGCGCAAGCGCCACCGGACTTTCAAGACAGAAACAAGTCTGGTCAATATATCACATAAAAGTTTTATGTGTACGTTGTTTCAGCGATTGTAAGTTGAGATGTCCGGATGAGCTTTAGATTTACGCAAATTACTCTTTGCATATTGCACGCTATCGTTACGAATGCAGTTCGTGCATTTCGTACAAAAATATTTGAAATATTTCTTTAAAGAAACTATAAATACAACAATTAATTTGTAAATTAATTAATTTGTTAAAAAAAGGCTGAGGTTTTGAGGGATTTTTTTCGAATCATTTCAATCCATTTCAAGCAAGTTATATTTTCGCAATGCTTTTGGATGGAAAATTTTTCGTGATACTTCGATTTATTTGAACAGATTTCTTTCACTTTTTAAGAGAATTTAATGCCGTTAGTATTAAATTCTCTTAAAAAGTTCAAATTATCAAATTATTGAAATTCAAAATTTATAGTTGGGTTGGTTCGCTTCGTAATTAAAATTTGAAAGGTAAAAAAGAGTGTACAAAAGGAGTAAAAAAGAAGTATGAAAAGGAATACAAAAGAAAATTTTTCGTGATACTGATTTCTTTCACTTTTTAAGAGAATTTAATACCATTAGTATTAAATTCTCTTAAAAAGTGAAAGAAAGAGAATTTATTAACATTCGTATTAAATTCTCTTAAAAAGTGAAAGAAATCTGCTCAAATAATTCGAAGTATCACGAAAAATTTTCCATCCAATAGCATTGCAAAAATCTACAAAGATGAAACTTCAATCAGACTTAACTACAATTTTTTATGTATTCTGTAAATTGTTGATTTTTCCAAATTATTTATTACATATTATTTTATTATTGGAAATTTTCAAGTACTATTATATTATTTTGTAGCTTTGAACTCTAGTAAAAAATTGTCGTTTAAGTTTATTGAAAATATTCAAGATCCTTTCAAGTAGTAAAATCCTTTTAGGTTGTTCAATTCATTAAAATCAAAAACAAATAAATGGTTTAAAAAATTCTATACAAATTTTATATTCACATTTAGTTACATGAAGGTAATATTTTAACAAATGTTATTTTTTTTTATAGTCTTTGAAAGTGAATTATTTTTCCGTCTCTACAATGTAGATTGTTTTTGATGTTTCGCTATCTGATTCTCGATTAGAGAAATCAGCAATTTTAATGAGAAGGTAAAGTCTAGCTGTGATGAAATTTGAGATTTCTTTATCTCATCTTATATCTTTTAAGTCGTTCTTTTTGTCTTCTATATACAGGATCTTCCTTAAATAAGTACAGATATTTTAACAGGTGATAGCTGGCAATAGCCCAACCCCAAATATGCAAAAATGACGGTCCTATGTTGAAGGGTGTGCCAGAAAAAAATATCTTAAGTTTTGAGTAAAATATGACAGTAACGCCGAATAATCATCAATAAAGGTTATTTTACAACATTTCATGTTATTCCCGCCAAAGGAAGTTGATTTTCAACGAGACACATATTGAAATGGACACAGGACCGTACTTAGAATCGAATGCCCACATAAAAAAATGATATTTTTCGAACATTTAAAATGAAGATAGGACCGCCGTTTTTGCGGATTTGGGTTTGGGTTAAGATCAGCTATCACCTGTTAAAATATCTGTACTTATTTAAGGAAGACCCTGTATAATCCAACTCTGGCCTATTGGTATGATGGGACAATTTAATATGCAATCCAACCTAAGTTAACACGACTTAAGTATCTTAAAATATTTACCAATTTTTTTTTTTTTTTGTTGGTTTTGGTTTCCAACAATTTGTTTGATTTCGTTATGTTTCTTACCATATGGATGTGATATATACAGGGTCTTCCTTAAATAAGTACAGATATTTTAACAGGTGATAGCAGACCTAAACCCAAATCCGCAAAAACGGCGGTCCTATCTTCATTTTAAATTTTCGAAAAATGTCATTTTTTATGTGGGCATTCGGTTCTAAGTACGGTCCTGTGTCCATTTCAGTATGTGTCGCGTTTAAATCAACTGCCTTTGGCGGGAATAACATGAAATGTTGCAAAACAACCTTTATTGATGATAATTCGGCGTTATTGTCATATTTTACCCAAAACTTAAAATATTTTTTTCTGACACACCCTTCAACATAGAACCGTCATTTTTGCATATTTGGGGTTCTGCTATTGTCAGCTATCACCTATTAAAATATCTGTTCTTATTTAAGGAAGACCCTGTATTTAAATAACTCCAAATGAACAAAATCTACCGTGCAAAACAAATTTAACAATATAATAATAGTAATAATAATAATGTAATGCATAAAATGTTAAATACAAGAATGCAAGCTGCAATCTCACACAAATAATTACACTTTTTCATTCTAGGAGCTTACCATTTTATCCGCTGGTCCATTCAATGCGCTCCCTTTCAGAAAATTTACAATTTTGTTCACTTCCGGTCAAATATTCCTCTCTCCTATCAAATTAATTTGTTTTGTATTATATTTCTCTTCCCATTTTATACTTCAATTTTTTTCACGAGCAGTCTTCGAAATAACAAAACACACCAGATATTTCAAAAAAATATAGATTACATCCACATTCTTTCAATTTTGGTATTGATTTTGAATTTTCATCTTTAAAAAAACTCTTGTGAACTAATACTGACGTATTTTTTCGCCCATGTTTATTTTTTAATTTTTTACATTTCCTTATGAAATTTTAATTTTTGTCGCCTGTCGGTTTATTGTTTACTTTTACAATTATTCCTTTTGTAAGGTAACATTCAGTTTCAATCCAAAGACAAGGATTTTATCGTAAAATAAGGAATATGCAGACAAAATTAAATAATTATTAATACGTATTTTCTGCATGATTTACAAATGATTTGTTTATAATTGAGTCAATAAAATATTTGGAGTTTAAAATTTTCAAATGTTACCCCGTTTGTAAAAATGTAAGCACCCACGCTTTAACAAGACGAAGTATCCTGAAAAATGCAAGCTGACTCTCAAGGATAAAATTGGCTTCAACTCGACTTTCTTGCGGAACCGGAATATATATTACTTTGAAAATGCAACGTTCTGAATAAATTTCAGCACTGATACATACTCGTGTCTGTATTTGCACAAAAATATCTTACTAGCACTTTATTTATAACAAATAATATTAGATTTTTTGTTTGTTTAAAGAAATTACTTACAAATGTTTAAAATCACGTATGAATAAAATAAATAAAAAATGTTGTAAGTAATTATTTTAATGTAGAAAGAATTATAAAAACATAAATGTCATGAATGACATAGTTAACATGGTTGACGTCTTGAAGGGCATTCAAGACATTTATGTCGACAAATGACGTGATTGGCATGAAAGGCTCAAATTACATGGAAAATGTAAATGCTTATATGACACAAATTACATACATAAACATGAATGACATGAATGACATTAATGACCTGAATGGCATGAATGATGTGAATGACTGAATGACATGAATAACGTGAATGACACGGATGACATGAATGACACGAATGACGTGAGTAACATGAATCAACTTTTCGAAACAAAACTTACACTTTTACAGATCAAAGGAAATATACAGTGTGGTGATAAAGTTTGGAACAAAATTCATAAAATCGTTTTATAATGTTTTTAAGAAAATCGCTCGGACAGGTCAATTTTTGTTTTTGAAATGCCGTCTTCTGACGTTAATTTTTTTGGAATAACGTCATTTGTTTTTGCACAATGACGTCATCATAATTTTTTTTAAATGACAACCCCCACTTTTTTCTTCTGTTTTTAATAGACTTTCTTACTACTTAAACGGTGATGTAAAAAAATTGGTACCTTACATAACAATTTTTTTGAATAAATGACACATAATAAATTTTTTCTTTTAAGCAAAAATTTTAATTTTTTGAAGAAAAAATGTTATTTTTTTCAGAAAAGTTCTTATGTAAAGAATTAATTCGGTAATCACAACTTAAACATCAAGGAGGTCTATCAAAAGCAAAAGAAAAAAATAAGAGGTGTTATTTTTACTAAATTATAACCACTGACGATCTTAAGTAAATGTGTCATTTATTCAAAAAAAATGTTATGTGAGGTACCAATTTTTTTACATCACCGTTTAAGTAGTAAGAAGGTCTATTAAAAACAGAAGAAATAAGTGGGGGTTGTCATTTAAAAAAAATTATGATGACGTCATTGTGCAAAAACAAATGACGTCATTCCAAAAAAATTAACGTCAGAAGACGGCATTTCAAAAACAAAAATTGACCTGTCCGAGCGATTTTCTTAAAAACATTATAAAACGCTTTTACGAATTTTGTTCCAAACTTTATCACCACACTGTATATAATGTATGTAAGTCTTACACTAGTGTAAGTCTTGTTTGTAAAAGCATTCAAACTAATTCTAAAACACAAAAATTGAAATATAATAATTATTAGTAAGTACAGAAATGTTCGAAACATAGATGCAGCGAGTGTTCAAACCGACGAGGCAAAGATCGTGTTTTTATTAGGTATCATCTTAAGCAACCAACTTAACAGGAGCGTATGAACTACGAAAAGACATACGATTCAGCTACATACGTCACCTTTTGAATTTCTACAGTGAGATCGAAAAAAAGATTAGTCAAAGTAAGCCATGAGCAAAAATCGGCATGTCTTTACTTAAACCACTATTTATTTCTTAATGTCAAATTGACGTTTGTCAAAAATGTTGTCCAACCAAATCAAAGCTTTTCTTTTAGAATTCTGTTTTTGAAATGGAAATGAAACAGTAAACGGTGAATGACAATATTCTTACGATGCCTGTTATAAAGAATTTCAGGAGCACTTTCCTATTGAACATTTTTGACAATCGTCAGTTTGACATTAAGAAATAAATAGTGGTTTAAGTAAAGACATGCCGATTTTTGTTCATGGCTTACTTTGACTAATTTTTTTTTCGATCTCACTGTAGTACAGAGGTTTATGTCCTTAGGACCTTTTTCTTTTTATGGTCATACTATTATGGAGCGAACCAAAAACTGACAATTTTGAATTTAAATTACGGAGCGAAAACCCAACCTCTTCCTATTTTTACCCCAAAATGTTGGTGAAAATCTGGCAACTTTTTTATTTTTCACCTGGCAACACTACCTGTGCTAGTGCTAATGCGGCGCTCGGACCACACACCCTTCAAATCTTGAAATCCACAGTACATTTAGCAATCATTCAAATTCAGTACTTTTTGCCGTCCATGGAACACTGTGCGGCGCGGGTCACTGTACGTAACCTACGAATTGCGGCGATGCTATTTTAAATTGCATAAGTATAATTAGGAATCAATTGCGGTCAAATATCTTCAATGTTCGTCGAGTTTATAGACTTCGTGGCTTAACTGTTTATTAATATTTTTTTTTAATGGATTAGCACGATTTTCCATGCATTCAGTTTACGTCTTCTTCCTTTTCTTAATTATGCCTTTTAAGGAGTTGGGCAATGGTGTTGAGTTTATTCTATTTTTAATTTTTTTCCTTCTTTATTTCCATTCTTTCCCACGATGTACTTTTTTCTCCACCTCTTCTTGGTCTTTTCTGTTTTTTCTGTGCAGTTGTCTGTGTACTTTTTAGCTACTTTTATATGAGTCGGTCCGCCAGCATGCAACATAGTTGTCCGAACCAACTGTACTATTTATCATGTATGGGTTTAATCTCTTGTTGTCTACATTAGGGTGACCATACATACAGCATTTCATTGTATTGTCCGGAATTATAGCAAGCTTGCACGAATGTACAGCAAAACGCCTTTTGAATCCCATATATCCATACATCCTTGTACTCTAAATGTACTCTTAGTAATACCTTTTAAATTTCAATTACGGAGCGAACCCAACCATACGTCAGTGTTTCTAACTATATATGTATATATTTAATTCGAGAGAGGGGAGCAGGAGTTTGAATGTGAGTACAGCATTAATGGATTGGAAATCTAATCACCCTAGTCTACATGGTGTCATTTTTTTATTATTCTCTTCTAGTTCCATCATAAGCTAATTTAATATTATTTGTATAATAGAGATAAAATCGTTAAAAATTATATTTTTCCATATGTAATTTTATATGAAAACCGTTGATTATTGTCATATAAATTTTGATCAACATGACAAAATATTTTTTTAATTTGGAATTTTGTTGGGGTTTCGCACAGTTTATTAAAAAAGGGCATGTTTTTCACGTTTAGCACGTTTTGCTGTTCGTATTTTTAATTGTACATTGTGAAACATTTTTCTTCTTACAACATCACGTACGCAGCCACGTGTTACACAATGTACAATTTACAATGAAACTTGCTCATTGAATATCATTGTTGTCGAATTAATTAATCAGTCGATTGAGTCAACTGTTACAACTTGGACATTGCGTTGGTTGTTTCAATATTTTCTCAGTGCATGTTTTAAAAAATTCGCTTTTCGTAGCATGTAAAATAGATAAATTTGAAATTCTAAAACGAGATAAACAACTAATGAACTAGAAGTTATTCCCATTTTAACTTCAGTTACCATTATTTGGTTACCATTGTTTTTTTTTTTTTTTTAATGACAAGCGTGGTCTCCTAAAGCCACAGAGTAAGCTTACCTGACTCGTGAAGAAAATCTGTCATTTATTTCGGCGTTTTCTTGCTCGTTTGGGAAGATTCTGTGTTCTAGTATTTTTATGATAACGAATATGCTAGCCATAGGCCACGACCGAGGCTACTTTGCCCAGTCTGTCGCTGAATTGCGTGTGTTACAGATGTACTGATGAACTACGTAATATAGCGGAACTCTAGTAGCCACTTTCACCGTCATCGCTTAAAGTTTAAGTAAAGCTTAAAATTATAATTTGCATTAATTATTTCTACGGATATTAAATTCTGTTTAAAATGAGGTTGGTGCAGCCGGCTCTAAGAGATTTAAGTGCTCATTGTAATAACATTTAGGTCTGAAAAAAATATTTTTGTAAATAGCATACGTCTAGCAGCGCATCATGTTTGATAATAACGAGCCGCGTTTACTTGCAAAGTAAAATAGTCGTCCACCTTTTATATCGATTAAAAAAATTTAAAAAATGCGAGTATTGTTTGTTATGATTTTTTTATAGATGAAGAAGATTGTTTTTTTTTTCTTCTTCTGAATTATCAATGCAATCAGTATTTTATTTATGGCAAAGTTTTGACATAGTTATGTTAAATTGCACGGGTTTCGTCAGTAAGTCCGAATATAATGGGAATCAACGACAGACTGGATAAACGAGGCTTGGTTGTAATAGTATTTTATCGCAAGGATATTTAAGATTTTTCGTTTGAAATTTTATTTTCATTATTATAATTTTTGCTTTTCATCGATTGTTTTACGAATTGTTGTCTTTTGGGAAATTCTTACCATATTATATGAAATTACCACAAATTATTTATTAGTCCGTTGTTGGGTCACGCGTTATTTATTAGTCCGTTGTTGGGTCACGCGTTTCAACATGACAAGTAATAATTTAATGTAAATATTGTCTCACCTTATCGTTCCCGTTAATTAAACTTATTGATCTTATACCATTACTTAGTTACTTGTTTCTTTTGAGCGTTCAACTAAAATTGTACAAATGTAATAACAGTTTTATAACGACAAGCAAGTATTGTAAAAGAAATGTGTTTTGAAATTTTTATCAACCAATAATTTTTTTTTTTTTTGATGTCTGACATTAATGGCAGTCTTTATCAAGTAGTAAATATTTTTTTAACGTTTCGCATAAAAGTATATTTATTACTTGATAAAGATTTCGAAACATGTTTATTTTAGTATGATAATTTCTTGGTTACCGAGTAGTAGTCACCGTGTCATAAGATCCAATGGTGCAAATATTTCCTTCACTATTTATTGCCTTCTTCAGGGCGTATCACCCTGCTCTTGAACAAATCTCCAATGGAAATCGAAAAAATTTTGAAGATAATTATCACTCGACTCTATATTTTATTATGTTAATTTGTCGAAATTTTTTTTTTTGTTTTGAAGTTATTTGTTTTATTTTATTACTTATACAATATTTTGTCCTTTTTAAGGACATTTTCTCAATTATTCTAAATGAGGTAAATAAGTATCTTAAGTGCGGATTTTTTTATTTGTATATTTAGAGTGTGTAGATTGTACTCATGTTTTATTCGTGATTTTTTCTTATTGTAAAAATACTCCTAATGTGCTTAACATACACACCTTTCCTCCAAACCTAAAGTAGAGAATCCTCACGTTGAACGTTTATTTTTTAACGTGTGTGGTTTCTCTTGCAGACAATAAAAAGCGGCCATGACCTGAAGATGTTGCGTTATTCGGAGATACCGAGAGACATATCAGGAGATAGTCTCGCGTCCTTTAAGATATCTGAAGTGAGTATTAGTTCAAAATTTATGTTATTATTATTAGTGTCAAATTCTTGGTTGAATATTATTGAAATTATACTTATCTTTTATTCTTGAGCAATCAACCAATAAAACACGAAATTGTAATAAAATATATTTTATTACAATTTCGTGTTTTATTGGTTTTTTGCTCAAGAATAAAAGATAAGTTATTATTATTATTGGGGTTTTTGACGCAGCGTCGTGACGATAATGAATACAAGCAAGATAATTCGCGCGAGAACAAATCGACATCGACGAATGGCTGCCGTCTCAGCTGCGCGTCCGACGAGTCGCGTTCCAGAAAAGTCTCTTCTCAGAGCGCCCCGTGTGATCCGGGGCCCCCAGAATACTCTTACTACAATTATGGGTGAGTTTGGTGTTTTGCCGCGAGGAAATATAATTCTGATGTGTGCAGGGGGGTTTTCTCTTCCGTACCCCCGTCGGCGTACGCCAAAACTCGTAGCTTGCCCAATTCGGCATTGCAAAGCGCCGCCAAGCGGAATTACAGTTGCGCCGTCTTCGATCCGCTGGATATCCCTCCCGAGGATTTTGCGAGTCAGCTGACCCTGCTCGATCTGCCGTCGTTTATGGCTATCCAACCGGACGAACTGACCAGTTGCGCGTGGAACAAGAAAAACAAACTGATTGTGGCTCCCAACATCGTGGCGTTTACTCGACGATTCAATCATGTGAGTTTTACGTTTAAAATCCATAGGCTGTGAAATTTGGTTGGTTGGTATGGAGTTTAAAGCGTTAAGTTTGTGTGTAGTACTTACTAGACGTGATTGTGAATAGGTGAGTTTTTGGACCGTACAAGAGATATTATCGCGTTCAAGTCCGAAACAAAGGGCGGACGTCTTGGGGCATTTCATCAAGATAGCCAAGAAATTATACGACTTGAACAACTTGCACTCATTGTTTGCAATAATCTCGGCCTTACAATGTGCCTCGGTGTATAGGTGAGGCGATCGATTTAACGTTAAGCGTTTCTGCATTTAACGATTTTAGGCTGTCGAAGACGTGGAATTGTTTGTCGAAGAAGGACAAGCAAAGTTTCGACAAGCTGGCCGATGTTTTTTCCGAATCGGAAAATTGGTCGAATCTACGGGCCCACATCGAAAGCTTAAAGTTACCTTGCATACCGTATTTAGGTGAATAAAACATTCATCTGTTTTGCAACCTACAGATTTTTTTTCCAGGATTATATTTGACTGATTTAGTGTACATAGATATGGCGCATCCGCATTCTGGCGGGTTGGAATCTCAACAGCGCAGCCTAAAAATGAACAACATACTCCGTATCATTTCGAATTACCAGCTTTCTGATTACTCTCACCTCGATACTCTCCCTCACATAAAGGACTATCTGAATTCGATTCGGTACATCGAAGAATTACAAAAATTTGTTGAAGATGATCAATACAAGTAAGTCTTTATTATTTAAAGGTTGATTCACACTATCCGCTCAGACACGGATGGTTTTGTCGCATGCAACCTATACGGATAGTGTGATTCTACCTTCAGTATATACACATAGATTTTAATTCTGTTTCAGATTGTCTTTAAGATTAGAACCTCCTTCACCAATTCCAAGTTCCTCTAGCAGCAAAGAGTCCGTAGTTGCGGACGTCACGGCGATTTCTTCGCTTAATTTATCACCGGCGAAAGCTTCGAGTGGTTCGCTGCGTTTGCACGCCGCCACTTCCGGCCCGAACAAATTCATACCGGGACACCGAAAGTGTCGCAGTCTGGGCACAAAGTAAGTAGCGTTTGATTTACAACGGCGTAATTTTCACAATCCCTTAATTTGCTCGCAAAATCGCTGGCAGAATCGTTCTAAGAACGCAATGAAATTCTTCCCTAGATTTCGTAGCGCGAGTCTACCGCGCAATTTTCACAAGCAGGGCCGCCCGATTTTGGGTTGTCCGTCTGTGGTCGCGCCTTGGGGGTAAGTGCTTGCGATGCGAGACGACCGCTTGCTTATGTTAGCAAGACCCGTCCTGGCGGGGCGTCGTGGGTGTGTAGACGTAGAATGGAAGCGTTGGTAGTCGTTGATTGTACTTAATGTCGCGTTTAGTAAATCGAATGAAGTCCCACCAATTGGCCAATCTGCTTGTTTGCTTCTTAATTGAAAAGTGGAAATATGTCAGATATTATATGCAGTTCTTAATATATATTCTAGTTTAGTACCATTTATTGTAAACCCCTCCCCCTTATATACATTGGAAAATAATTACTATAATAAAGACTTCAGTTTTAATTGACCTTGACCATTGGTATGCTGATCGCGCCGATCTTGTTTACGTACATTTACATCCAAATTGTGAACTTGACGATGTCACACACTGATTGCATTCAACAACAACAATTTAAGATTTCTGTCAATTTTTACCGGTTAAAATTCTATGAAATTCTCAGTATCATCCACCTTTCATATTTCTGCTCTTCGGTTACTTCATCCATTTATTTATAGTACACAGTAGCTCCTTTTTTATATATTTTTTTAAATAGCGTATTTTTTTGTAGTGAATGTGTTATGTCTGAAAATCGTTCAAAATTAACAATAATTTCATTTATAGCATTTTCAGCAAAACTCATCACATTAACGTCACTGACCCAAAAGATTTTCCCAAAACTTTGCATCTTTTGGACGATTCCGAACTCGAAGGTAGTTTGCACGCGATCACCAACGATCTCCCATCACCGCCGAGCGAATTACCTTTGCAGGCGTCTCGACGCACGTCCGAAGATTCAACTTTGCTCACCAGGTGCGTATACGTCGTTCGTTAATCGATGCAGTCGACTCATATTCGAAATTAGATCAGCTGAAGATACTCTAAGTGTAGAGGAAGATCACATGTACTCGATGCAAGGATGCGTGCGCAGAAAAACTATTCTTAAAAACGGTAAAAAACCAACCGTTGCGTCTTGGCAACGATACTGGATACAAATTTGGGCCTCGTCGCTTACGTATTTTTCTCCAAAATCGTTCAAAGGGTAATTTTGTATAACAAAATTTGAATCCAATTGATTTTTTTTTTTTTTTAAGAAATCAGCGATGTGATTTTAAGAGCGAGCCGTGTAAAATGGCTTCGCTGACTGGTTGTCAAATATTGCTGGGCGATAGCGCTTTGCATTCTGATTTGTTCCAAATTGTCGATCCGCAACGTGGTAAGTTGGTGCGTGGTGTCTGAATGTCATTTAATTTTATTTTTTAGGTAATGTGTATAAATTTCGCGCTGGCACTCAAAATGCGGCCGAACGCTGGTGCAAACAACTCGAAAGTGCGTCGAGCACCGACCAAACACCCTTGCCCACAAACCTAATGTCTTTCGAATGACTGATTTCGCTTTTTATATGATGTTTTGTTTGTTTTTTTTTTTTGTATATTGTATCATATCAATAAAATATTTGTTTTTGTTATAGTCGTTTGTGTCTAAAAACATTTGAAATTGGAAGTATCATTGACCTGACACTTTTGAGTAATACTTAATCGACTACCTTGGTTAGAATTATTTTTTGAATAAATTTATTTACTGAAACCATACAATCAAATTTAATCAACTATGTGTCCTTGTTGTTCAACTCGTTCGTCTCAAAACGTGTTTGACGTATAAAACCGTATAAACGAAATTGCTTGTCAACGTCGTCTGCTTCGAGTATCGTTCGTATAAGTTAAACAAAAAAAAAGAGTACGCGACCTTGATATTTCTAGCTAATGAATGCAACGGCGTCTGTTACAGACACAAGTTTTAATTTCAAGCGATTTTATACCTACTTCAAACTTGTAAAAAAAAATTCTTTTTATTTCTTGTATTATCGTTCAATAACTACTTACATAGGCTATTACACTACGCATTTTAATAGTTTAAATATTGTGTAATGTATTTGTTGCTTATCATGAATGCACGTTATTTTCTGTCGGCGATAGCCGTTGCTGTTTTCCGTGCCTTTAAACTGTGCTTGTGTCAAATCGCAAAATATTGTTACGCCTACACTAGGTAAAGATGCGAACCCAGTATATCGGGTTATAACAAAAATATGTTAATGCTAGCCCAAGCTATTTAAAATCGATAAATTTACATCGTGTAATGCAAGGGTGGCCAACTTAATTATATAATATGATCGACTATTTTTCTTAAAAATTTGCCACGATCACCTACTAAGATATATGAGTTGGGTTGGGTTCGCTCCGTAATTGAAATTCAAAAGAGTACAATTTTTAAAATTTTGGGATAATGTTTCGACTTCGACGGTTGTATGGGTTGGGATCGCTCCGTAATTAAAATTCAAAATGTAGAGTACAGACGAATAATGCTGGACGATCGACCAAAAATTGCGTCGATCACGATCGACTTGTTGGCCACTCCTGGTGTAATGTATGAATATATTCTTTGCATATTGCAAATAAGCAACCTCGAGTGTGTAAGGTGACCAATTGCAACAAGGTCAATGATTGGAAATCTTTATTACGTAATCGTCGTAGTCGTGCTAAGCAATCCATTTGAACTCAAAATCAATAATAAAATTTAATTGTTAATCACACGTTTTGTTACGATAGGTTAAACGGAGGTCGTTCTGTCGGTGCGTTTAATGCATGAAACATTTCTTTGCATTGAAGTTCTTCTTAAATTGATCCCGGAAACGTAGTTAATCCATGGTATTTCTCGTATAAGAAATTCTTCAATTATAGGTTACACGTATATCATATTAATCCATTTCTTAGTTTAACTATTTTTTTGTTTAATTTAGCAAAAATTGAATTCGAATAAAGCACGTTTTGCACGGTGTATTCTACATAAAATTATTTGTATAATTTATATAAAATATCTAATTTCGAAACGTAATTTATATTATAATACTATATAGTTTCTACTATACATTCTGCTGTATATTGCCTATTATAAATGTTACTTTATGGCTTCTGTTGTATAATATTTGGTATTAAATTATATTATATAATGTCAGTATTACACGATATATTATGTAGAATTATAACACCGTGTAAAACGGGCTTAAAGATTCAACTGTAGTTTGTTTTATGTTAAATAATACGATAGCAGCCGTAATTATTGTAAACATGCAACTACAAAATAAACCCAAGTCACGTGATCATTTGGGCGAACGCTGTTATAAATTTAATGCACACCTGCTAATTTAGCTCCATGGATTATGAAAAAAAAGCACTAGTCACAAACCTTTTTATTCCATCGGGTGATTTCGATTTTTCTTAAAATATTTTTAACACGGTTTTATAAATAAGAGTAGGTAATCGAGTGATACAATTAGTGTATGAAGGTGATGTTAATAGCCTTGAGGAATTCACAATCTGCTTTCTAATGTGTACAAATCAAATTGGGTTGATGATTTAACGCGAATACATAAAACGCCTTTATCTATGATTTCACCCAATAATAATAATAATAATTATTATTATTTTTAATTATTGTGTATTTTTTATTATAGTAGTTCGTTCTGTTTTTTCAAATTATCGTTTTCGTTTTGTAAGTTCGTTATGGAATTCTTTCTTGGAGTTTCAAATTTTATGGAATTAAATGGAGTGGAATAGTACATCAAAACGTAAGAAAAATGTCCACACACATTTATTTTCTCAAACGGTACACGTCTATAAGCCTTTTGATACTTAATATTACCAATCGTTTAGGTGCGACATATTTATGTGTAAATTCTTCGATTGTTATCATTTTTTTTTTCAGTTTAGTTTAAAATGAGAATTATTTACAAAAGACTCGAACGTAATTTACGCACAGATAAATTCACACCACATGCTACTAAATCTCCTGCAATAATTGTTTTTCTTGAAAATTCAGATATAATATCAAGCATAAATATATATTAAATTTAAATATATATATTAGAATCTATATATTTTATATATATATATAATAACCTTAATAAAATCTCACAATTTGAATAACTGTGACGGAAATCTTTTAGTACCAATATATTTAAGAGAATATACAAGCTTGCACCTAGTTCCAAGTAAGTAGTATACGTTGAAGAAAAATCTAAGATGTTCGTCGAATAAAATGGTAATCTAGGCACTATATAAAAAGGCTAAAAACCAAAAACCCCAACGTCGGACGATGTTAAAAATCCAAAGCCCAAGTACAAAAAGTCACCCTTATCTTTATATAGGAATGGAAACGTTACGTCCTTAAAATTAATTTATACAAGTCTCCACAATAAATATGAGTTCGAAAGTTTCATTATTGGTCGACGAACGCGAAAATGCATTGGAGAAAATGCGATAAAATTTCACTGGGATCAAAGAAAGAGAATCACTTCACGTAATATCACCGAAGCTAAATAAATGCATACAAGAAAAAATCGCGTTTATTGGACGTTCCTTTCCTGCGCCATGAATTGATCGATGATATTTTGCATGGACTGGCCTTCCGGCGACGAGAAGCTCTGAGTAAGTCTGATCGTTCTCCTAAAAATCGCATTATTACAAAAACGAACAAAATTCATTTGTAAACATTTACTTTGCTCCCGTCACTGGATCGATCTCTTCCGTTGTCGTCTCGAAATAATGATCGTTATGGTAGAAATCTTCTAGAATTAAAATTTCTTTTGAACGAACGAATCGCTGATGCTGATTCTCTGTATGTAAAGAACTTGCATGGTTCGTTGTCAAGCAAGCGCAAGCTTATGCAAGCGTGCAGATCGTTCTTTGCATACAGAAACGTTAAATGCAAGCAAACGTGTGTTGTGTCGTTTATATCATCAATCATCACCATGCCTCATTTTAATGCGGTTAACGAAATAAAAAATAAAATTAGTACGAAATTTAGTCGACGACGTACGACAATTTTCCACATTTCGTTTGATTTCGCGCGCGCAACATGTGTATTTGAACGTGTTCAAATGTTATTATTTATTGTTGGTTTTCATACCGTTATCAATTGTGCGCTAGGAGTGCCAACACGATCATGCTAGTGGCCAACGCGACAACAGACCACAACAGGCAGGAAACAACATGCCAGGAGGTATGTAGGGATTTTGACGCTAGGGCAACAACATTCCGTTAGAAAGAGACTCCTCAAACGAACCATTTTTTTAATCGACGTCGATTAATTAAATTTGAAGAGGAGCCGTTAATTAGTTAATCGGTACAGGTTATGTTAATACGGTCGTAAATCAACGCCAATTAAAAAAATTGTTGGATTAGATTGTCTACAAGTTCCTATATATAGAAAAATAAAAAAAAAAACAATTAAAAAAGAACAAACAGAAGTCATAATTTGAACGCTGTTATCGCAAAGCATGCACTAGTCGAATACATATTTTAAAGTTGACATCAAAACTCGAATTCAGATCGTAAAGTATTCCTAAATCTCATTCTTCGTTAAAGAGAGAATTTTTAATAGGAGATGACAATGTTATGTAAACAACATAATAATTCCAACTCGGAAATGACGTAATGATTCATTTATTTAAAAAAATTCCAATTAAGTTGATAATTATTAGGCGTAGTCTTTTTCTTAGTTTAACTGTTTTTTAATCTATTTTTGTTACTTTCAACAAAGGTGGTTTAATTCGAGCAAAGTATAAAATAGTTCAATTTGTTGTATGTTAAATAAAAATTTGCTAACGTGGTTATTTTGTTATTAACTGACAAAAATATACACAAATTCATATGCACTATTGCGTAATTAAGGCCGAGAGCGTTGAATTTTGAAGCTTTTTGAAAATGATTTAATTGACGAATTTTCAGTTTTGTATTATTTTTATTCTATTTTCAATTTAATTTCTGATCTGACTAATTTAAAGTCCAAAAACTCATAGACAATTGACTACTTCAAAGTGAT
Source organism: Lethrus apterus (assembly GCA_018397195.1). Lineage (NCBI taxonomy): Eukaryota > Metazoa > Arthropoda > Insecta > Coleoptera > Geotrupidae > Lethrus > Lethrus apterus. The sequence goes on along the minus strand of JAFFZR010027468.1, from coordinate 25,481 downwards.
TTATCTACAACTTGGACAAAATATCTGTTTTGTGACGTCACGATCGCGGAAATCTTGAACGGGTTGAACAGCTTTTGATCAGCTTTGTTCAAAAGCTGTTCAAAGCTATTTAAAAGCTGTTTAAGAACCGTTCAAAGTTGTTCAAAAGCTGTTCGGAGCTGTTCAACCCATTCAAGTCTTCTGCCCTCGTTTCGTTTCCAGTTTCTTCCTTTTTATTGCATCTTCAATTCAAGTTTCAATTGAGATTTCATTTGCTTTGAATTTTATATAAAAACAATTGCCGGATTGGAAATAATCCAACCCAAATCGACACAATCCTATCTAATGCAATCTATACTTGCTTCATTAATTTTTTCGATTTTTTTATTCAATATTTTGACTTTTGCCCCGCCCATTGTTGTGACGTCACGATTGCAGAAGTCTTGAATGGGTTGAAAAGCTCTGAACAGCTCTGAACAGCTTTTGAACAACTTTGAACAGTTCTTAAACAGCTTTTAAATAGCTTTGAACAGCTTTTGAACAAAGCTGATCAAAAGCTGTTCAACCCATTCAAGATTTCCGCGATCGTGACGTCACAAAAGGGGGGCGGGGCTTAAGGCTGGAGTGGGGGGACGTCTCAACCGTCCTATTACCTACTCAGATAGTTGGCCATACCAGGCAGTTACCAATTAAAATTGTTCTCATTTTGTACATATTTCGATTTTTTGGTCTCAAAGACGAAACATTTTTGTCTTCAAATTCCTAGAACGAACCTGCTGTTCAAGTACTGATTGGTTCTATTTTTAATTAGCGTTTCAATTAATTCTAGTTTTAACCAGTAACTTTTTAAGTAACATCAGGCAGTAGTACTTTTGACTAGCATTTTTAGCTTTGATCGAATTCGTGTTTTGATGGCAACAGTTATATAAAGCGCAGACTAGACAAACTTCAAGCTAGATTTGTGATATTGCAGATACATTTTTTTTTTGAATTCAATTTTTTGCAAATTTTAAATGTTGAATTTCAACCTTCTAAAGATCTCTAACAGAAAGTGAAGTCTTTAAGCGAACATGGAAACCTTCTATTACGGTTAGTAACCCTTTTCTTAGTTTAACTATTTTTTAATTTATTTTTAGTTTCTTTCAACAACAAGTTGATGTATTAAATTGAATTCGTACAAAGTAAAGTCTAAACTTTACATTGACGTTCTGAGATTGTCACACGGTTTCTTTTTAATGAACAGTATTTCTGGTCTTATAATATAATGGAAAAAGCCACTATGTTTGCAATTGAATAAGAAATGTATCTGCAATACTCATGAAAAGATCAAGCGCACATCAAAACATAAGATATCTGTATTACTACGTACCTGATTCGTCGTCGCTGAGTTCAGCGCCGGCTTCGTGCAAGGCAACGTCCGAACCGCTCGAGCTTCCAATCGTTCGAGCTCCACTATTTTTCTTGAGGATTCCACGCAACGGTGGACTTTTTCGACTGTCCGTGTCGGAATCCGAATCGAAGGTGCTGCTTTTCGTCGACGCTTTCGTCCGATCCGATCCTACGGGCGACACCAATGTTGTGTCGACGATCTGACTCGGCGAAATCACGGCTCTTTCGAGATGGGTCGAGTCGGGACTGACGATGCGCGTCGTTTCCGTCATCAAAATCGGAATTTTCGACTTGGACAGATCAATCTTTTGGGTTTTGATCTCGGGCGACGTTTCGGTGGTGGTGGTGGTCTTCGTGACCGTCGTCAAATTATCGTCATCGTCTTCCAAATGCACATCTTGCGGCGATTTTGATGTGAAAGTAATTGTTTTCGTTATAGTTGACTTTGGGTCGTCGGTGTCGTCTTTCGAATATTTCGTAACCGTCGTTTTCACAATGCAATCGGCTGATTTCAAAACGACGTCTTCGTCGTCCCAATTGACGTCTTGCGTCAACTTTACGAATTCCTTCAAAGGATCTTTGGAATGTTTCTTAATTGTTTTCACCTTGCCCTTAGAAATAGGTATTTTGCTCAGCAGCTCGCTTTCAATGGGGGATGTAAAATCCCTATCGTTTTCCGTCTTGGATGGTCTTGGTTTGGGAATGGGAATACCACTTTTATTTGGGGACTTGGTGGGGGATTCTGGTGATCCAAACGACTTTTCATTTTCGATCAAATCCAAAGATTTGTCGAAACGTATCTTTGAATTCGTAACGATCGGACTGGAGCATTCGTTTTCTAAGAATTTGAAGACTTCATCGGTCTTCAACTGGACTTTTGTAATCGAATCGTCCTTGGAAATTTCCCTTTCTAAGGGTATTTCTGATTCTTTGGGAGTTTCTTTGCCAATAGAATTTTGTGTTTCGCTCAAGATTGCATCTGGTTTGATTACAAAAGAGTCTGAGAAATTATTGACATTTGAAGATGTCGTATCGATGTAAGCATCATCGATGGGATGTTTAAAGTTACCATTAATGGTTTCGGCCATGTCGTTTACGACATCTTCAGCCTTTTTTATAACATCGTCAACTTCGTGTTCAACTACATCCCATAAATTTTCGTTTTCTTGCGGGACATCGTCAAGTTCTTTGACGACCTCGAGGATTTCCATCTGGACAATGTTTCGGACGTTATTGGCGATTTCATCGTTAGATATGCGTTTTTTATTTTCCAATTTTCCGATGCTGTCCAAGTCGATTTCTTTGTAAACGTGGTCGTTTTTTCTGCTTGGAATCGGTTCGTCTTCGTTCGGTAAGAAATCGTTTCTTTCTTGATGCAAAAATGTGAGCGTGTCGCTTACTTTTTTCTTCAGTTGTTCTATCGGATCTTGTGCGGTCGTTTTTTCGATTTTCATCGGCGTAGATGTCGCAATTTTGCTAACGTCTGCTCGTAAAAATTGGAAAAACTAGATAATCTACAGATCTACAGTTTGTTAGTAAAAAAAAGAAACCAAACAGCGTTACTAAAAACAAGCAACTAAAAGAAAATGTCGGCCACTAACCCCCTAGCATTTTTTTTTAAGTTGCGCATTAAAATGGGCACGTGATGTGTTAAAATAAAGCGTCCATTTAGGCAATTTAGTCACGAAATGTGCAATTTTGAAAACGGTGTTAAAAGTCGTTTAAACCTTTCAAAATATATATATATATATATAAAATAAACGGTGCGCAAAACGAAACAAAAAATTGTAAGTAAAAGTTAAAACACGTTACACCACCAAGTTTCTCATGTTACAACGAAAAAATTAGCACAAATGAAAAAAAAAACAAACTGAAAAATCTCACCTTCGGTCGTTTGCAAATTTCGATTGATGAAGTCCAACTCTTCCAACTTAAAATCGGCCGGACTCGGCGGTGGTGTGTTCGAATTCAAACCGTTTTGCGATCTGGGCGTGGTTTCCAAATTATCCAAATGTCTTACGACCTCTTCCAGCACTTCGTCGTTCACGTTCGGTTTGTTATCATCGGCGATTTCGACTTGCTCCTTTTTGCTTGACAAATAATCGCTCAAGGTATCGGTTAGATCCTTTTCGGTTTCTGCAAATTCAAAATAAATAAATGGCAAAATTTTATAAAAGACTGCAAACATCACGAAAAAAATTCTGAAAAATGTCCAACGAGAAAGCAACCGATTCAAACGCAAAAGCAAAGTAACTTAAATTGGAAACAGTCGCGGAAGCCTACGAGCAAATTTTACCATTTGTGTCACTGATGTCGAGGTCGCGAGCGCTGAGTTTAAACGATCCGTCCATTCGCAACGAGCAATCACGTGAAGGACCCAATTCGTCCTTCAAGGTTTCGAATCCCGATTGGTCCAGTCTCACCTTCGCAAGCGCTTTTTCCATGTCGTCCGTTACTAGTTCAACGTTGCAAATGCATTTGTCGACGATGTCGGACCTTCCAATCTTCTTCAAAGCTTGCTCCAGCTGGTTTCCTTTTAAACATTTTTTTTTTATTATTAAGGGATTGTTTCTGACTATTAGTCCTCATCAGTATAACTTGTGCGACTTAGTTCAAGGCTGAGCTTGGTGTCATAATATATTCTTACCTGTAGCCTTATTTGCTTTTTGTCTCAACCACAACCTAAACATGATCATCGCTTGTTGTGGGCTATTATCCGGATATTCGTCCTTGATTATGGCGATGTCCGACGGTGGAATATCCAACTCGCACGCCAGCTTCTCCCAGTCATCTTCCAGAAGATTACAAATGTCAGTCAATCGGAAATCGGCCCTGTGAATGTCGGCTTTGCCTACAATTTGCAAAAATAAATACGCCAAATAAATTCAATTTCTTGCATTACTTATGCCTCCGTGATGCAAATAGCTGTGATCTTTATCCAACGACAGCAAATCGGAGTGGGAATCGCGGTCCGGTAAGACATCTTGAGGCAAAATTAAATTCAACGTACATATGGGGGTTTGCGTAGGTTCACCGCGAGCCACCTTCGGGTCGTTCATGAATACTATCCGTCCAATAGGATCTTCATCCTTAAAAAAAAAAAAAAAAAATAATAAAATAAAATTCTAATCAATGTAGATTGATTCATTCTTATTTTCATTTATTGGACGAATGAATGTGTTGGCGATTTCTGGGTTGGAATTAATTTGGACATATCAGAAAAAATAAAGTCCCGAGAATAGACCCTTGAGGAACTCCAAATGTGAATAATACAAATTAAATGATGCTTCCAATCAATGAATCAGTAATTTGGGGTGTTTTTCGTTTGTAGAGTTGAGTTGGTATCAAAAAGGAACTCCAATTGTGTATGAATGAATTAATTAAATGTACCTATCATATTGATCCATATCGATGACAAGAGTCCTAACAGGTCGTTAGGTAACCATTGATACTTACGGGATCTCTCAGCCTCATGGTGAAAGCAATCCTGTTTTCTTTAAAAGCCTTGAATCCGAGTTTCGGTTGATCTCCCGATTGCAACACCGGCACCAAATTTCCACCAAATTCCATGTAAACTTCCCTCTCTTCGAGCACCTGAAATTCGCAAATCGTAGGACGACGAAAGAAAAAAAAATGATGACTTACCTCGACGTCTTTACTTTTGGCTATTTCGGTGAACTGCTCCTGATGCTCCAAAGTTTTATCTTCTTTGTCGTCGGTCATGCAGAAAACCCGTACTCTCGCTTCGAAGCCGCTTACGCGTTTTGCAAATACCACGAATTTTACCATGAAGGGCACGTGCGTAGCCTATTATATTAAGGATAAAAAATAGAAAAAATTCTATCTATCGGTGACATTTTTTTAAATCCAAATCTTGGCCTAAAATGCTGGTTTATCCAATAAGATGAGAAAACTATCAAACTGATAATATTTACCTGTGCCAATCTCGCCTGATGCACGAGCTCCACCTAACGGTGAGAGGCCGAAGGATCAGGCGATTGAGCTACTGGTTTATTATAATTGTCCATAGCTGACAAAACTGGCGTTTGTGCCTGGTTCGAAGTGCGGGCGTTGTGATTACTGCGACGTACCTCTCTACGAGCCGATGAGCCACCTGATGCCTCGGCCTCTCACCGTTAGGTGGAGCTCGTGCATCAGGCGAGATTATTAACTGCCGTTACGGGCTTATGTATGTTGCTCGATATGCACTGATCGTCTCACACAGAAGCTGTACTGACGACGGGTGTAACCCAGAAACTAACTTTAGATACTTCCGCCACTCAATTACATTGGGTTGGATTATTAAATACAGCGATAAATCCGATTTAAATCAGCAATTTTGAGTTCAATTTAGTTTAGTTTAAACTGAGGTTTGCATTGCAGGTTATATTTACTATTAGATGGGATTTTGGAATGGGTTTAGCGTTAGATTTGCAGTTCGTTTTGGGGAACAGTTTATTGTTGTGGGCTGAGTTTGTGGTTTGATCTAGCAATTGGATTTAGTATATCCCCATTGCCAATCTCTAGGGGTTTTGTTTGGATTAAATTGGAAAATATAATTTTATAATATTACCTGATTGTATAATTCGGTCGCCATCCTCGCCGAATCGGAAAAATTCCTGCAATCCATCAGCCAAAATCTGGCGGAAACGGTCGTCGTAAACGAGACGCATTCCTTGACGAAAGATAACGGCGTCGATCCGGTGACGTCCTCCCAAACGGCCTTATTTTGCCCGCCTAAACCCACGCAAAAATCCAACGTGAAACGTGTAATCTCTCGAAACGAAATACAAACGAAAAAAAATTCAAACTAAACGTTAACTAACGAAGAAAAAATGGGAACTAAATTTTACCTGATTTAGTTCCTTTTCGAAGCATGGATACCAACAACATAACAGTTTGCACCACAGTATTTCAAATACACCTAAATATACGAGACGTGCACGCGAGGAAGTTAAGGCTAATATAATCTGTGTTGTGTGTTGTGTGTAAAGTTTTGATCAATTTTTTGAATCGCGTCGTTTTTTGTCATCTGAACGTTTCGATGTTGCGACATCTTCATTACTGGGAATTGCTAAGATCTAAACGTATAACAGATGACAAACCAAGACTCGATTCCAACCAAAGATAAAAAATTGTCCATTATGCCTAAAATGTAATATTGGAACCGCACCTTCTAATCAATTAGTTCAAAAAATTTAACAATTTTCTGCAAGTGCAGAAGACGCGATTCCAACCCAAAGCACAATTGTTAACATGCATCAAAATTAAAAAAAATATCAATTATTTGTGTTAGTGTAAGATTATTCAAGAGTTTAATGTTTGCGTTCGTGACTTACCGGTGATCGAGCAAAGTAGTCTTAATGTGGACGCAAAACCCGAATACTGATTGATCATTCCTTGCGTGTGCGGTTTTGGGGCCGGAAGACTCAGCGTTATCGCCTTGTGGAATTTCCGACGTCTTGGTTCGACCGTAACTATGGGGGAAACGGCCACGCCATGTCCCAACAACTTTGACACCATCTCTGGTTCAATTGCTTGAGCCTACAACACATAAAATTCGTTATCGGCAAAATAAAAAAAAATCAAATTGACTTACTTGTAAACCGACTCTTATTTTCTTGGTAAGGGCGCTTGCAGGAAAAACTGCTTGCACCAAAGGCACGGCGGAGCTGGAGACGGTCCCACCGTCGGGTCCGATGACATAAACTTCCTGTCTGACTCGCGATACCACGGCGAAATAGTGCGGAAAATCGTTGGTCAAAATCCGCGTTATACGACTCGTGTGCAAGTCTTCAAGCTGACTTAACTCTGTCCACAAAAAAAAAAAAACAAATCAAGCAAGTAATTTATTTTTGACCACAAACCTTCTCCTTCGAAACTGTGATTCAAAACGTCCTGTACGGCTTCCTCGTTGGCTTCCAGCGTGTGCTCCTTCCACGTTTCGCCGTTATCTGAACGCAAGACAATAATTTCGCGCTGTTTTCCCCTCAGCGAAGCGAAATGCGGCACCTCGATGATGACGGGCCTGAAACGATCCAATGATTGGTTTATTTTTTTATTTTGTCCATGATTGGTTTATTTACCCGAGAAATTTGGCGCCGACCGGGCCGAGTTCGAGGACCCTGCTGGCCAAGGCTTCGCCCTCCATCAACGGAGGTGGATGTTGGACGCGTTTGGGTCTGACGTACCGGCAGGTTATTCGAGTGGGACTTGCGGCACACCGAGGCGGAACGATCACTCTGACGCCGGAGTGACGACAACCTCTCATCGCGCCTCCACGAGCATCCACCAGAAACGACACCAAAAAGCTGCACGATTACAATGATTGTCATTATTTTATTTTTTTTTTTATTATTGGAAAAGCTTGATTAAATCTGAACGATATAAAAATTTTAACTCAAATAAATTTATATTCATGTACCAACGAGTCATATCGAAAGACATAAATTGATTTCAGTGCTTGTCTTGGTCTGGATCCAGCAAAATCCAGTTGCCCTTTTCATTGATTTTAACAAACAAACTGACATATGGGAGCGAGAGAAAGAGGAAAAGATGCAGAGGACTATGTAATTCTAATTTTGTTTAGAAAGAGATTCATTGTTTAAAATAATGAAGGGATGAGATGCTGTGCATGAATAAATGAGATAGTGTTAAAGAGGGCGCTGTTGCATGAAGGGGAGGGGGAAGAAAAATGCTACAGAAGAAAATTTAAAGACGATAAAATGAATGCTATAATAAATTTCAATGAAAAATATAAATTGTTTCAATGCTTCAAATTTTTTAATGAAAAGGTACGCTGATGAAGAAGTCAACGAGAAAGAGAATTCAGAATGAATAGAACAAATCGGCGATAATTCTGAATGATGATTTCGAAGCTTTTATGGAAATTTTCAAAGCGGCATGATTAAGATATTTACGAATGCCATTAAGTACAGTTTGAACAGTTCGGTGGGTAAAAGAAATCCACCATAAGCTCAAAAGTCTTTCGAATTAACATATAAATTTTACCAATAAAGTTCGAATAATTTTGAATGATAGGAGCTGGATTTCGGAGGCTGGAAAAAAACAAATGGATTGAAGTAATTAAAGAATAGAAAATATAGAATTTACAAAGCGAATGAAGGAGCTGTAAAGGAAATATATTTGCAAATGAAGAAAAGTAAAGGCCATATATTAAATGGAAGAGGAAATGGTTTATGAAAGGGCATATAATCCTGGGAGAAGAAAAATTATTGAAACAGTAAACTGGAAATGATGACATATGAAAATGGCATGGACGAACAAATTATGGACAACAAAATTTTAAAACCAGTGATAGAATCCAGTGGTGCTGTCCATGCAATTGGAGCTTTTCATTATAATCTTGTTTTCAGTTCTCCGAGTTACTTGTAAGTTAATAAATGTGTGACATAAGTGTTCGACAAGTTTCAAAAATGTGAAAAATGGGCAAAGAACTATAAAGAAAATTATCTTTTAAAATGTTGGAAAATGCCAAACTGTCACATGTTCCATTATGAAAAATTAAAGAAAACTTGAAAACTAATTTAACACATTTTTCTAATTTTTCGAAGAATTTTTATTATAAAAAAAGGAATATGATGGATGGACTATCGTGTTATGAAGTAGGAAAGGATAGGATCTCGTAGAAGGGAAGTGGGAAAAAGATGAAGATGTATAGCAGTAAAATATAAGGAAGTTGGCCATAAGAAATCGAGAACAATTAATAATTCCATATAATTCCCCTGTCTTACAGGATACCTGGCCTTGTAGGACCATCAGTTACGTTTCCAATAATCCACTTGCCTCTTGTTTTTCTATATCGTTGTACACAACGGCCAATTCGCGAAATGTAATTACATCAAAGACATAAATACTGCTTTGGTCTTCTTCTAATCAGTCCGAATTAAATACAATTTTTGTAATTTTAGACTCGTTTGGATCATGAATAGAAATTTTCCTATTGCTTGATAATCAAAAATCAAGCCAAACATGTTAAATAATTTTAGAATGCATACAACTATTTACTAAAATCAACCCAAGAAGTTATTAGACGTTTAGCTATTCATTAGTACTAAATTTGCTAATTTAAGTATTAAATCTGTACACTGTACACAAAACTTACTTCTTCCAGCACGGCACGCTGTTGCCACAACAAAAAACCAAAACAAAGAAAAATGCAGTTAGTTTCAAAAGTACTGTACACAATATACATAAAAATTATGTCCGTCCAAACCAGTGCAAATACCTTGTAAAATTTCCACGTAAAGGAAAATTAAAACAATTAAATGTACTAACAAGACAAAAGGGGGTGCCGGTAAAAGGTGCTGTAAATGGTACCTTAGTACCGTCTGCGGTACCTTTCTCTGCATAGACCAGAACCTCTGCCGCGTGGACCCAGTCGACTCAGCACAAACTCTAGTAGCGACCATCGGTTACTGCGTAAGCAACACGGCAACTACAGTGCTTTGATTTGTACATAAAAAAAATCGAAAGAATTTTCAACGATTTTTGTCGGAAAACGTTGGAAAATGTTTTCGATTTAGACTTTTGAGGACTTTTCGTATTTTATAAAGGCGACAGAAGCACGTAATTTTAGCACTACATACAAATCCCCGTGGAACTTACCCGACGGTGATGGGTTGCCTGTTGATGTCGACGTTGTCGGGGACCGTGTACGAATTTGCCGCGTAGTATTCTTTGTTTTGAGAGGGCGTGATGATAGCTTCACCGCTCACGTGAGATGGAGCTAAAAAAATCGACGAGGTGAGATTGTGAGATTTAAATTTCGAAAAATTAACAAGCTTGCAAATTACCCAAACCGGGACTAGGGTAAAACGCCTCAGATAAAAATTCAAATTTTTTTTTTAATGAAGATGATTTTTTTTGCCACCAAACAACCTAGTTCCGGTCCTGCTTCTTAGCCAGATTGTTGTCGACGCGTATTTTTCAGTTTCAACATCAATACCGATGAGGCTTTAATGGCCGAAACTGCCACAAACGTTTGATGAACGCGCGGACACGTTAGTCGAGTTATTTTATCAATAATTACCTATGGAGTTTCTGTAGTCACTTTTTTCGTCGCTGGTGACGTCCATTCTCATTGAATCATCCCCCAGTGACTTCATACCATCATCGGTCATGTATTTGTACTGCTGCTGATCGCCGAGTATGGGATCGTCACCTACAGGAGCATAACATTTTGTATATTTTATAAGCTAAATACAAAGTTATTTGTTTGATTTAACGAGCAATTCAACTGTTTTATTGAAACCACCAACAAAAAATTTACAGTTCGTTATAAATATTTAATAAGTGGTTTGGTTTAGAAATTACCTGTTGTAAAGGATCATCTTTTATTATTATTGTTATTATTATTTTTTTTAAGTTGTGATTTGTACTTGTTTCTCTCGAACGTCGTTGTACATTTTGTCGCGTTTACTCGTTTCTTTTATCTACGTGATTCACATTTTTTGTTTATTTCTGCCACTAGTTGGCGCTCGTTGCTGGAGAAAACTTGAGCGCGTCGATCTTGTTTACGTCTTAATAGATAAGCGTCGTTGAGCTTCAAAAGTACCAATTAACATGTTTTGCGGGCCCAAAAGGAAATCGAATTTTTGAAACTAATCTCTAAGATCAGGGTTTTCAAAAATCGATTTCAAAACTTTGAAATAATTTAAATTGAACAAAAAAATAATCAGTCCAATCTTAATTTTTTCTGTTCATTTTAATTTTTTTCTTTTCATTTTAATTAATTAACTTCAAAGTCCCATAAATACGTATACAAGATCGGCGCACCCAGATTTGCAGCATTTGAGAATTGATTTTATTAAAGGCTTTGATGGAAGGTGGCTGATTAAAATTAACGCCATATAAACAAACCTCATAGCTCCGCCATTTTTAAACAAAAAACAAGTTATGTTCCATTAGATTTTGCTTGAAGTCTTTAATTCGTAAAACGTACGATGGAACAGTTTAAATTTTAAAAAATCTATTCAAGTCTTTTGAATTATTTACAAATTCACGATAATATTTAAATTTATGCAAAGTTTCAACGACACGCTTTCGAATACGAATTCTATATTTGCACTAAATGTCAATTCATATAAAATTATAATTGAATGAACCTTTCGTGTAAATAAGATCGCCAGAGCGTAATAATTTAATTTATAAAAATGCAATTACATTGAAATAAATTAATTCACAATCTAGTTGATACAATCAATGCCTATGTTCATTTGTTATTTATTACGTACAAAAGCTGTTAGTTTTTAAATACATGCTTCAGTTTGTATAAAAAACTTTTTATTTTTTAATAATTAGAGGAAAGACTTACGTGTGTAGGTCATCTGTCCCTGATAGTAAGGCAGGTAAACGTGCTGGGCATGCGCAGGTCGACCGTAAGCCACGGGGGGCTCATCCACGCCGCCTGCATGCAACAACAACCAACCACCACCCTTTAGACAGCACACAGCGACCAAACCACGACCAATAACACAAAACTGCACCCGCTAAACCAATTTACTTGAACGTCCCAACCCAACCAAAATCTCCACGTTTGAAAGAACGGGACGTCGAGGAATTGTGTCACGATGCGATACAATTTGACCTGCGACCGCGATTTTTACGGGAAACGCGATAAACTCTTTCAAAACATAAACACTGATGTAATTGTACTTAAATGGGAAGTTTCTAGATTTAAATGTTACCTTCCATCGAAAAGAATCGGAAAATCTTGTGGAGAGTTCGTTAGGTTTCGAAAATTAGTAATATTGAAAATCTACTCAACTCGAAATGATTTATTTTGCCCACGCACGGAATTGCGTTATTAATCCTCAAGCAACATTCCAAATAAATACAAACCTCCTTCGTCTTCGGAGTCGGACATGAAAGTTTCTTGCATGGCTTCGGGAGCGACGACTTTGTATCTTTCTTCGATGTTGACGGTCGTCGTGGTGATGACGTCGACTTCGGTGACGACCTTCAGTTCTTCAACGACGCTTATGTAACCCAACTTGTTGGCGATACCCAACGCCGTTTGCCCGTTCTGCGTACAAAATTTCAATTAAGCGTGCGGTTTTAGAATTCCAATCGATATCGCCGGAATTATCGGGGTAAATATGTACATTAGATATCGTATCTGCAAGACTAACCTGTTTTGCGATGTTGGATAAAAAAGTGATAATATTTGTAAAGTACTCACGTTTGTAACGGCGTTGGGATTTGCTTTGTTTTTCAGGAGGAGATTTATGACGAGGACGTGACCTTGCTGGGCGGCCTGGTGAAGGGGCGTGTAACCGGCGCTGGTGATGGGGTTGACTTCGGCACCTTGTTCTACGAGCAACCTCACCATGTTGACGTGTCCTTGGTGACAGGCTATATGCAAAGGGGTGTACCCAGACTTAGTTTTCGTATCCTTCACGGCGCCACCTCTCAGAAGTAGTTGCGCCACCGACACCCTATCTTCATGGGCGCACAGGTGAAGTGGAGTAAGGCCGTTCTAATAAAAATAAAAAAAGTCTACATATTCATCCAACTACGCTTTATGAACACGAGAAATGTAACGACTACCGGAATTTTACGCACCACTTAGCACGCCGTGCTTTACTTTATTTGTTAAAATTAAATTCCGAAAGCAACAATCACACAATGAAGAGCCTTGTTTGTTTTGAAAGATAATTTCAAATATGTTTCAATGAAAGCGAAACTATTTTGATTGCAATTAGTTTAAAATTTTTGTTCGTATGTTGGGTACGTGGCAACTTTCAAATAAAAAATTTCAATTTTCGCACTGACTTTCGCGACCACAAAGATGTGTCGATGAACATTTGACAAACAATGAAACTCGACGTTAATATTGATTAAATCGGGTACCAGTCACAGATCTTGGCATTAAATAAAATTCCAAAAATATCTAAATAAAGCGCACTATTTTTTAAATATTTGTTTCGATAAAAGCTCGAAGCCTAAAACTCTTTTCGTGGACGTACCTTGGACATCTGATTGGGTTCTGCTTGGTGTTCCAGTAAAAGGGAAGACATGTCAGAGTGTCCTTCTTGCGAACTCAAATGTAAAGGTGTAAATCCTGCTTTGGATTCAGCATCGGCTTGGGCCCCGTACTCCAAAAGCGTTGTCGCAATATCCATCTTAAGAACACATACATAAATATACAATGGAGATATTTAAATTACCTAATAATCTTACCTGATTTTTCTTGGCAGCGATATGTAAAGGTGTGTGCCCATTTTTAGCGATAGCGTGAGGTGATGCGCCTTTATCTAGGAGTAACAACGCTACGGGTTGATGGTCATAATGGGCGGCGACGTGCAGGGGCGTAACGCCGTTTTTCCCTTGGGCGTCAGCCGGCGCGTCCCTTTGTAAGAGTAAACGTGCTACGTTCAAATGACCATATTTGGCCGCCAGATGTAGCGGCGTGAAACCCTTTTTCGTTGTGGCCGTGGGATCGGCGCCGTTGTCCAAAAGAACCGACGCCACTTCTTCTTGCCCTTCTTTGGCGGCGATATGGAGCGGTGTGTAAAGATCCTTCGTCGTGGCATGCGGTTGGGCTCCGTGTTGCAAAAGTAGCATGACTATGTCGACGTTACCTAAACGCGCAGCGACGTGTAATGGTGTCTGTTCTTCGCGTGCTCTAGCATCGACGACCGCACCATTCCTCAACAGTATACGAATGATGTCCGTCTAAATTAAATCGTGGTTCGCATCAAAGTAAACAAAGAAAATTTACCTACCTGATTGGCCCTTGCGGCTAAATGCAGCGGCGTTTCTCCTCGAACGGTCGGTATGTCCGGACTGGCGTCGTGTTGCATCAAAAAGATGACGATGTTCATGCATCCCATGAAGCTGGCGACGTGCAGGGGAGTGAGACCGCTTTCCGTCGTCGCCGAGATGCTCGCACCGTGTTTTAATAACAACTCCACCATTTTTAATCGATTCTTTTTGCACGCGATGTGTAAGGGCGTAAAACCGTTCAACGCCCTGGCGTTCGGGTCTGCCCCTCTATCTAGGAGTAATTTGGCGACGCGAACGTGGCCGCAGTGGGCGGCGACGTGCAACGCAGTGAGGTAATCGACGGTCACCTCATCAACAGGTGCGCCATGGTAAAGGAGAATGCGCGCAGCATCCACGTGTTCACCCTGCGCGGCCATGTGTAATGGAGCTAATCCGTTCTAAAAATTGACGTTTCGAATAATTTCAGTCACAATTAAAAATTGAAGAGAAAGCTTTAACATGGGTGGTAGGTTATAAAGAAACAATGATGTAACAATAGGAAATAGCTGGATAAAATAATAGAACAGTATGGGATATTCCTGATATTAACGATTCCAGGCAAAAGGGTGGCATATTAAACACGTTCTGATGCTATTGGAGGTAATCTATCCTGCCAGACGTTTTCGCGAAATTTTTACAGATTATTGTTTTTGTGTCTTTATGTGGAGAGATTATAGAGATAATAAAGATACACTGATGGATTCAATAAACAATAGTGAACATATTAAGGAACATATTAAACATGTTCTTATGTTATTATTGAATTTTAAAGCAATATATCCCCATGTTAGCCCCACGTTGGGCGCCAAATTTTTACAGGCACTTTTTATTTTCTCTGCGTCTTTATTTGGAGAAATTATATAGATAACAAGAGTATACCGATGGATTCCAGAATATTAAAAAAAAAAAATCCCAGCGTAAGAGAGATTAACTGAGCAATTTTGAGGCCGTTACGAAAATGCGAGATTTCTGTGCAAATACGAAGGAAAATGTGACGGCTTGAATATACATGATGGTGTTTTTTTTGTAACCAACCTTCGTCTTTGCATGCATCGGTGCTCCGTTCTCCAGCAACATATCAACGACCTGATCGTGTCCAGATCGCGCGGCGCAGTGCAGTGGCGTCAGTCCGTCTCTAGTCTTCGCTTGGATTTCCGCTCCTTTAGCCACGAGTAACGTCACCATATTCATCTTACCCCATTTGCTTGCGACATGCAGTGGAGTTATGTTATGTTTAGCGGCATAATTGACGTTTGCGCCCTTTTCGTACAGCAATGACGCCACTTTATCGTTACCGTAATGGGCTGCAATATGCAACGGCGTAAACCCGCTTTTGGAGGTAACGTCCGGATTGTGATCATTCTAAAAACGTAAAAAAACGCCCGAGAGTCTTCGTGAGTCGGTGAAGAAGACATTCGATTACCTGGAGGAGCAGCGCAGCGGCTTTAGAGTCGTCCTTTTTGGCCGCGATGTGCAGCGCCGGAAGTTTAACTTTGCCTCTGGTGTCGTTTTCTAAAAGCACCGCCACTACTTTATCGTGTCCTTGTTGCATAGCGACAGCCAATGGAGTAAATCCGTCCTAAAAAATAGCTTTATAGCTGATATATTTTTCGATTAAATGCATAACTACCTCCGTGGAAAGTCCTTGGTTTGCGCCCTTTGCGAGTAAATAGCGGACGCACATGTCGTGGTTTTCTTGAGCCGCCATGTACAACGGCGTGAAGCCATTTTGCGATTGTACGTTGATGGAAGCACCGTGTTGTATCAATAACCGCACCACCTCTTCCTGACCAGCTGTTTAAATAAAAGTTAAAAATTTGTGTGAAAAGGGGAGTACGTCGACGTACCTAAAGAGGCGATGTGTAGTGCCGTGTTCCCTTTTTTGGTCGCCGCGTCGACGACAGCACCTCGTTTGATGAGCTCTTTGGCGACGTCGACGTGGCCGTCTTTAGCCGCCAAATGGAGCGCATTCAAACCATTCTAAAAGTCAACATTTAGTATTCGTTCCTGACACAGATGATCAACTCACCGCATTTGATGTGTTGATATCTCTCACTGTTCCTGAATCCAAGTATTCTTGTATCTTGTCTAATTGGCCGGCTCTTGCCGCGCGAAGAAACGCCGTGTTTGGATCAGTCTAAAAAAAATTACGTGAATTAAGTACAATAAAACTTATTCACGAAATGTAAAAAAAATCACATGTTAAAAACGGAAAATGACGCGGTGACATAATCATGTCAAGGTTGGATTTTTTTAAATGGTCAGTAAATGCCATTAAGTGAATTACGTCATCGACATGGACTCGTAAACGAAGTCGAATTAATTCAAAAACGTTACTTCACCGCTTTCTAGATTGCGTCCGCGAACACGATACACTTGGAAACGCACACTTATCTCATTGGAATTTGCATAACAACAAATTAAGATGAGAAGAACGTCAACTTGTAGTAAAATTGCCGTTGTTCAATCGCAATGATGTGTAATGTGTGTTATCGCGTCCAGGCATTGTCGAGGCATTTCGCGTTCGAATTGTCCATATGCGCTTTGTCCTTTTATAAATGGACCTGTGTACTCCGCGATCCTTATCAAAAACGTACGTGACATCATCCGCCGCATACATTTGCATTTGTAATACTCGGAACTCCGATGTTACATAAATGGACGTGTTTATATGCGGATATGGCGTTATGAAGTCTCTCGATTTGACGTTGTTGTTTGTTATTGTTCGTTAGGAATTGATTCGCAAATGCGCCGTCGTGTCGGTCTTGCTGATGCGAGAAAATGTTGCGGCACAGAGACATTCTAAATAGGTCGATAGTCTGCGGCCCAGAAACACATACGATTTGTGTTTTTGGGTCGATTTAGTTATTTAAGTTACGGTGAGAATTATAGTTCCTCACTGGTTAAGAGTGGAGATTAGGAGACATATATATCCGAATTCGCTTAAACTTAGGGTTGAGTAATTGCCGAGTGCCCACAATGTTAACACAGATAACTTTACTGCCTCACGAAAAAAAATTTTGGATTCCACTGGACTGCCAGTGATTTAGGAAACGCCTACTGAAATGTTCATGAAGAAAGCTCTGTAGACTTCAATCTACTAGTTTTTATTAAAACTATGTACCATGTGCTCGGACTACCTGAAATTGCCAACAAAAAGCTTGCCGAAAACGTATGATTTGGTCTTCTTGAAGACAACGCTACATCTCCCAGAAGCACAGTCCATTATTTTAATAGGTGTTAGCTGACGTTGGCCCAAACCCAAATCCGCAAAAACTACGATTCTACCTTGTTATTTTCAATAAACAATAAAATATTTTTTTCTGACACACCCTTTAACATTTTTACATATTTACTTTTCGATTAATGTTAGCTATCACCTGTTCAAATATTGATATCTATCTATCTAACCCAACCCAACTACTCTATCCCTAAGACAACAGAATTCTCATAATTAATTGAGCTTTCTTCGTGTTTTTATTTTATTTATCCTCTTTGTTATACCACTTCAACAGACTCTGGTTTTGGGTTGCGTCCACTATCGACTTACTGTTATTAGAAACCCAACATTTGTTGCAAGGATTAGGGAAATTGTGAAATTGTTATTTTCCCCAACAAACATTATAACCTCAGAGCTTGAGATTACTGACCTACTACATACTAAACTCTAGCCCGCCTCTAGATCACATTTATAAAGCCGATTAGGGTTAGTCTTGTAAATCCATAATCTACTACGAAAGTTGTAAAGCCTTGATACTCTCAAACCATACTCATTTAGTCCACTCTATTTTATCCACGTTAACTAGCCATCTAAGATACCGCCTCCATCTATTTCTCTACTCTAGACTGCGACTGCACACAACAACAAATTTTTAGGCTCGAAGGACCAGTATTTACAACCGTAAACTGATTGTTGCGTACGTTGATATTTAGATCTGTGGGTACACCCTATTTATTTAATCTTCTATGTCAGTTTTTAATGACAACAAGTGTGGAATTCTGGAAAATTTTGGAGCATTTTTGTAGGAATTTCGTACACAGTACACAATTTAAGTGACGATTTTCTCAAGAACGAAGATAGGTGTCGAACAAAATTTAATGATATGTAATATTACCCATTGGCTGATGACTCGGCAATCCAGGTTAACAAGTTTGGCTCAAGCCGACACAATGTTGAATTGAAATCTCGTCTCTATGTAGACGAGCCTTCTACACCAAACACAAAAGCCATCCGAATCGATAGTTGATTTGTTTATTAAATTGGGCACACGCGCACCGCTTCACTATCATAAACGATCCCCGGCCTTGAATTAAAACAGTCCGAGTGACTAATATAATTAAAAAGGACGATATTTTACGAGTTAATGTGTTTTTTCGTCGCGAACGAGTTCGATGAGTCACGCGAAAATGTTCATCGCGTAATTGAGGTTTTGCGAGAAAATTTGAACAAAAATCTTCGATCGATTTTCTTTTTTTTCCGACCGAAAAATGTCGACAATTGTTCTTGTTGCGAATAGTGCATCGGTCTTTACTTTGGAATGCCATCGAGTCATCGTCGTAACTGATTTTTTTGTGTTGATTTGGGTTTTCGTTGAATTTAAAGATAGTTTTGCCGATTGCGTTGGGTTGACTACCATTTTTGGGTTTAAATAGGTACAACTTAAATCCGTAAAAATGTATTGCAAAACATGATGTGGTGAGACCGGCCCTGTAACTCTATGTATCACTAATATGCTTATTACGTATCATCATCGTTTAATTTTTAAGTGAAGTAGCGCTAAAGATTGTTATAAAAAGTGTGTGTGTCATATTCTAGCAACAAATCTATTTTTAATATCAAAATATAAACATTTTTGATTCGTACGTGTGATTCGTATGTGTGAGAAATTGTGAAAATAGTGCGGAATTCATTCGGCAAAAATTGCGGCATTTGCGTTGGTTTCGGCAAAATAATAATTATTATTCGTTCCTACCAACAATTTAAAGTGTACAGCGCGTTCTTTGTTGAGAAAAGTTATTGTTCTTCTACTTCCAATAAAACATTTTGTGCAAAAACAATTTTTTAGCTTGACTTGTTACATTTTCGTGAATTATTTAAAGCAACGAAAATTGGAAAAATTTCAACTTAAAAGAACAACGCGAAGAATACGAGTTGGATTGGTTTTTTTTAAATTTTGAACTAATCCCACTGAACAGACATCCAAGATATTTAAAAACATTATTGTTTTCTATTATGAATTTGTATACTTCCTCCAGTCCATAATATCCAATTTTATTTCCAAAATGGGATTTTATTCACGACAAAACGCGACATTCAACTTTCCCATTGACACAGATGAAAGAAACTTCTTATCCAGAGCGAAAATAAGAAAATCGCAAACTCTTTGAAAAGGCAGGGCGTCGCAATCAAGTTTTCATGAAGCAATTCACGTCGCTCGGTCACGTGCGCTTTTCTTAACTATTAACTAAAGTGCTCGATTCCAAAAATAGCTCCGGAATTCAGTTTTGTCGTAATTGCAACAATTATGAAGGAAAAAAATTAAATTGCATATAATAATACGTAACTTTTTCCAATCTAACGGATCAGTTTTGCATAAAATCTTACGATGCCTCCGGTTTTACCCGTTTTGCAACGTTGTAATTCCTACAATTATCCACTTATGAATTATGGATGTAGAAAATGTAGAAAACAGTCGAGCCGGTTAGGACTTTTTATTTTAATTTTGAAGTTATTTCTGGATTATTTTTTTAAATCTTTTATATAGTCGAGTCGAACTAGTTAGTAACGCACGTCACGATACGCGGAAATTGATATACGGCTATGATGCATTATTAGAAAGAGACAAACATACATGATGTTCACCGTACTTTCACGTTTGCAATTGCACTGCGATTATGGTGGAAGGAAGAAGTAATGGCCTATCATGAATGGCAAGTTGCAACGGTAATTCACGTTATTCATCCAATTGCAGATGAAGATGCATGTCAAAGAGCAAAGTCAACATGCTTAATAATAAGAATATAATTTTCGATTTGCTGGCATTTTTTTTTTGTCACATGAATGGCTAAAACATGCCCCGAAATCCTAAATTCCAACTCGTTTGTGTACGAGTTCTTCGACTACGAGGAGACGGGTTTCATGTACGTGTAGGAGAGACGACTTTCATTGTGCAGATCCTGTTTGTGTGGCCGTTCTGGCCGTTACTTAAGCAAGCGATAATCGCGAATGATTTACGATCCAATGAAACAGACGCAATTTACAAAATGTAATGGCCGAGCCAAACGATAAATTACGTTCCCCGTTGGGTTTAGTTTTTTTTTTCGCATTGCGTGTTGATAGCAAATAGAATGGGATGGTTGCAAATTATGTGATTAGACTGATTAGACGTTGGTAAAAATGTTCGCTGGAGTAGCCCAGGAAACGGCTAATATAACCACTGTGTAAATCCGTGTTTGTTTATATGAAAAGGGCCAAGCCTTTCTAAATTTGTTATTTTCAAATTTCCAAAAATGAAGATCTATTTTTAAAAAGTGTAATTGTGCCCCAAAATATTTTGCATCGTTGGTGTTGATGACATAAGAGAATTCGTCAATATATTATGGGACAGCAATTGGTAAGAAAACCCTTCAAACAATACCCACGTTGGGCGTAAGCTTGGCGTTGATGATATGAGATAATAAGTCGAGATCAGGTGGGCAGCGAATGATTACTAGGTTTACGTCTGGCAGTGAAGAAAATGGGAACAGATATTGGATGCAAGAAGAGGAAAGTGTAGTATATGTGGAGAAACAGAAGATAGATGGGAGAAATAGATCAGCGATTGCAAAGGGTTGAAGTGGACGGAGGATGAAAAAAGGAAAGGCAAGAGGCAAGAGTATGGAAAAGGTGCTTGAATGAAAAAGGGCGGGGGGGGGAGAATAATGAGGACGATATTGGAAGCAAAAATTAAACAAATAGTGTTATATTCTTGTATTTGTATAATGTATGGGTTATATTCATATATTTTGGGAATATTACAGGAGAATGATAAAAATACCTTAGATAATCCCCACGTTGGGCGTCAAAATAACACTCAACGTAAATCAACCAATCCAAATCTATACAAACTAAAAAATGAAAAATAGGAAGTTGACAGCAACCCAATCATGTTACTACTAACCCAACTTTTGCTGGAATAGAAAAATGTTGGATTATGAGCAAAAAGAGAAATAGTAAAAAATAAATCCATAAAAAGTTAAAGATAATTAAAAAATTTAATATCATCCTACAGCAAATTTAAAACCCAAGCTGATTAAAATGAACTTGGCACTTATTGAACCAATGTTAGGGTTGGGTCCAACCCAACTCCTAAGGATATTGAATTCAAAAAAACTTATTGCACATAAAGATAAAGCATTTTAATAGTTGAAACCCACATTGATCTAAATGGACCCAAGAAGGCGTCAATCCAGCAGCAAATAAGATCCCAATTATTCAAACAAACTGAACTCAAAAGACTTCTTTATATACAAAAATAACGTGGACGCATCTTAAAGGAAATTTAACACTGCACTGATCTAAACCAGCCCAATAAATCTTTATTAAACCCAAACACTGAATCCCACATGACATGAATCGGAAGTTTTGGAGCAAATTAAAAACCCAAGCAAATATGTATAAATGATTTGAGCGCTTATACTTTACGCCTAGGTTTCAAAATTTAGGTTTAGGTTGATCAAGATGATTTAGATTTTTATATTGCTTGTCATCTTCGACAAAGCTGATTTAGGTCGTCATTTATTGCCTTTTGGTTGATCAGGTTTGATCGATTTTTGGTAATGTCATTAGGTAGATTAGGTTTCTATACTTAAATAAGAATATTAATTAATTTTCAAATAAAACCTAAACCAGCCAACTATATTCAGCCTAAATGGGACCTAAAATTTTGCTTGAAAATATTAGGCATTGCTGAGATATTCTATACAATTTCAACCCATTTTGTGATACGAACACTGCCCAAAGTTCTAATTGTTACGCGTGGCATGTAGATCTAGATTTGTAGAACGGAGTTCCAATGTCGGAGGAATTCGAGCGTAAAAGTTGGGTCGATGGCATAGCGACAACACTTTGCTGACCTCTTCGAGCTGTGTCGGTCAGAAACGAATGTAGCAGCTTGTTTTCCATTCTATTCCGTTTTGTTGCTTTTTGTTTGTGTAGTTTTTTCATGATTATAATGTTGTTTTAATTTTATTACTTTGTGTTTAGCAGTTTATGTTTTCATTAAATTATTATTATTGTTATTATTATGATCATTAACGTTGTGATCGAGAGGATTAAATTAGGTTTAGGTTGTGACGTTTATTGTGTAAGTAAAGCCAAATAAAATGTCCAATGTGTATTTTTATAAATAGTTAATAAATTAATAATAATAATAAATACGTGGACACCGTCAAAGCGCATAATCAAACCATAACAGTGCTTTTTGGCCTAAACCTTAGCCATAATCGATAAAACCAAAATATTTTTCATTTAGCCTGGACTTGTTGTTGTAAATTTTTCCTATTTTATGCCTAAATTTCGTGCTAAAATTTATTGAATTTATTTGAAGAAAATCTCTTTTGCTTTAAATCTTTTTGATTTGCTGGGTTGGACCCAATCCAACCCAATATTGCATTTCAAATTTCAAAAGAATGCTTTATATTTGATCTAACCCATAATTTGCATTTTGCAAGAAGGGTGCAGAAGAAGTAAGTGTGCTCTCAGAAAATGGGGGAGACGTTGAGGAGAAGAAGCGAAATTAAATTAAATGTATTGATCTTAGAAAACCAAATTTAGAATTAAAAAATAAAATACAAGTACTCAAAAACACTTGATCCAACCCAAATATAGTCAAACCGAACAAAAATGAAGAAACGATAAACCCAAGCCATTCAAATCTAGTCTGGCAAAAATATTATGACGAACACACATTAAAGAAAAACTATAAAATTCAATCCTTTCGTTGGTAACAACATCCAGTTGATGCCAACTTTTGAAATTTATTTGGGTTGCCACCGACTTTACAGTTATTGGAAACTATTCCAGCATTTGCTGCAACGATTAAGGAAATATGAGAAACTCGATCAGAAAATCATTCGGAAGGCCAACTCAATGTTAGAAACATCTCTAATTCCACTAGGATTTGAACCTTAGACGATGTGATTTCAAAATCTTTCCATTTGGCTGCTTATTTTATAAACCCAATCACTACATAAGATGACGCAGATTTTCAAACAAAGAAAAATGCGGATCAGAATTAAAATTACGTTTAATTCGAAATTATACGATGTTTTTTGTTTTGTTAACGTATCGGTTATGATTTCTGTGTACTAGATGTTTCATCCAGCGATGTAAATATGTTTATTGTAAAAATATATCCTTGGCACGAATATGTCGTTCTATGAAACTTTTTATGGATGCGTTTTAATTATTTCGAACGTGCACGCACGTCACGTAAAAGTGAATGCGTGTTATGTTCTTGCTATATTGCTTTTTCTATTTATGCTTCTTCCATAATTTTTTGGCTTTGGAGTAGGTTGGGTTGGATTGGGTTAGTTATGTTGGACAAGGTTGTATTAGGTTGGATAAGGATGAATTAACATAACTGGACACAGAAACTTACAATTAAAATGGAATCCATGATTGCGGAATAAAATGTTTTGTATATTATAATAATAATAATAATAATAATAATAATAATTATTATTATTATTATTATTATAAGTATTATTATTATTATTACCCATTCGATTTTCCTATCAGTTCTGACCATACATTTAAAGACTTGCGTCAACAAGGTCGGCGCGCCGTAGCTGGAATAATTATATAAAAACTGATATTACGGGAAACCTAAAACCACAAATTAGCGGTTATGGCAGGAAAATAATTTAAAAACATCTTTCACCGCTAAATGTGTATTTTTATTGTGAATTTAATTTGGATGCGAATTACGTAAACAAGGTCGCCGCGCCCATGCTGATGGTGAGTGTTATTTTAATAAACAAGTGTGGTTTTGATCAAAATAAGTGCAAACCCGTCGAAATCTTAAAAAAATCGTAATGCACATCAAATAAACAAAAATCTGTATTAGATTTTATTACCGATCGCGGACGCCCTCAGACCCTTAAAGGAAGTTGTGGAAGTTGTTCTTTGCCAAGGATTTTTGTATTTTTTATTTTAATGTAAATTTCCCCCATGGATACAAAAATAAGTGGTTTATTATTATGATTATATTTTTAAATTTTTGACATTTTTTTAAAATTTTGACATTTTTTTTAAATTCTCATGCGACATCGCCAACATATTTTTCACCTAATTGACATCGTTCACGGATTTTTCCATCGTCATCATACTTTTACAGTTACGTAAGCACATTGAAAGTAAACAGTTCGAACAATTATAACCAATGACGTAACATTATGCTTTATGTATTTGACAAATAAAGAAATATTCCGTAACGCACTTTACAAAACCGCGGTGATGCCAACTTTCGGAACAAATTGAATTTTAAACTTAAATAAAATGGAGCGAGAAATAAGCTCTGGACTCTAGGGACTTTCTGGGTAGGTCACGCTCGCGACGTACAATTGTGATGATCGATCTTACTCGTTCCCTTTGACCTGCTTGCAGCGCCCTAATTTTACGACGCCCCAATTTGGCGACGTTAGTATTTTCCCTCTTTGTCGCTCTCGTAACGTTATTTTAAGGGAAAATCTGGGATAGTCCATTCCAACCCGCTTTTCATCGATTTCTGTGTTAATTCCATTCATTTTGGTTTCTGTAGGAGACGGTTGGCGGCACTGATGCTTCTTCACCGACAAATGAAAAATTATCCACAATGGCGAATTTTCTCCGATCGATGTTTTAATTATTCGAATTTGTATTTATAATGTAAAGACTTTAGTTTACATTATAAATCAAAATACAAGTTTAAGTTCGAAAACTTAACTTCTTTAAGCTTTTAAGCTTTCAAGCTTAAATAAAACCATTTGGTAAAACAAATGAAAGTTATGACATGTACATTGAGATTTAATAAGTAAGTTTGTTCGTAAAAAAAGTTTTAATATTGATCTCGAACTCCGAACTTTTTAATCACAGATTATTTAAAAATATAAGAAATAATAATGGGAGTTGTACTTGACAAGAAACTAACGTGGGCGAGCCACTTAGAGGGTAAAGTAAATAAAGCATGTGTGGCCTTTTGGCAATGTCGTAGGGCGGTGGGTAGATCCTGGGGCCTGAGTCCCAAGATCCTCTTCTGGCTATATACGGCGGTCATCAGGCCTATGTTATGCTACGCAGCACT
>JAFFZR010027467.1:0-44550 GCA_018397195.1 Lethrus apterus | reverse complement strand
TTTTTTGACCACTTACGAAACAGGCAGAAGAGAAAATAACATGCCAAATAATGCTTTCTTTCAGTACAAATCCACATACCAAATTTGGTCCCAATCGCGAAAAGCGTTATAAAGTTTTCTCGAAAAAACGATTTCTTTTCAGGAAATTTGTATCCCTCTAGCGGCTAAACGAAGCAACTTTTAATAGAGGTAAGTTGGGTTAAATCGTTCTATTTTGGCCTCAGGAATATGTGTTATTATTTTGTACAGACCTTTCGGGGACAGCCTGTATTAAATAAGTTTGTATTAACGATTAACTGAAAAAAAATTTACGTTAATACACGTGCATCGTGGGGTAGTTTTATTAACTAATTCTCCAACACGTTGTTTCTGCATACACCATTTAAAAATCAAATTTTGTTCAAAAACAGACATTTAAAATAATAAACCAAATTAAAATTTACATAAACTTACATCGTATTTGAATAGCATGTTGTTAACCCAACTATCTCCATGTCCTATGACCGAATACGCATTCGAAAAATTTATGGCTCGGTTCGTCATTTCATATTGTTTTGCCGCGAATTTTTCGTAAAGTTGATAAGCACGGGTGTCTTTAACGGAATCCAAAATTTTTAAAACTTTTCCATTGTAATGATCATTCATTTTCAAAGTGCCTTCTTCCTTCGAATTCATTTCGTTCAAGTAAACTTCTTTCGTATTTTCGGCCATTTCGGCGAATTTTTCCGGTCGTTGATCTTTCAAGGCGTAAGAAATCGCATGGAATTTCCCGTACGTTTTCATGATCAGTTTAACGTGATTGTAATCCAAGGGACGCATCCGATCTTTCATCACGTATCCCGTAACTTTCATATCTTGCATGACGAGAGCTTCTTCTTTGAACTCCAAATGGGACATAACGAAAGGCGGGTAGGAGTTGAACGGTTCGAGTACGTCCTTTTCCAATTGGAAGTTTTTGAAGTAGGAAAATATATTTTCGTACATGTGTACTTCACGTCCGTAGACGCTAGTAGTTACGTTAACTAATTGACGAAGGACGTCCAATGTAGGTGCGGATTTCGCAATCCAATTGAGAACGACGTCTTGATCTTTGCGTTTACCTTTTATGGTTATTTTCGCTATGACTCCCAGATAGTTGTCGCCTTTTTGACTTCCCACTTCGATGTCTAAGGTGTAATCGATTAAGCCCATTTCGTCTAATAACTTTTTCATTTTATTTTGAACGACGGGATGGACGATGTCCAAAGATTGGTCTTCGATGTTTTCCGACATAATTGCGATCGGATTTTTTCGGACTAATTTTGTGTGCCTCATAAAATAACTTTTTGATTATGTTATCTATCCGATAACATTCTAAAAATCACTTTACGTGTGTGAAATAATAATGTGATTGTTCAAACGGGGACAATATTCGCAATCTAATCAATACATATACTGATAGGTTCGAAAATCGGATTTTTTTAAGCGAAATTTATTTACTTGCGTTCAGTTGGGCTTTGCTGCAATTTTTAAATTTGCAAATAATAATAGTTTCGAGGTTCATTTAAAAATAAATTAACAAAATTCCAAAACAATGCAATAGATGGATAGTTGTAAAATTACAACGTTGTAACAGTTGATAAGTCCAATCTAGATTAATTGTGTAATTTATGGATTCATTTGTGATTCGTAATTTATTATTTTTGGTTTCAAATAAAATGCCTTTAGTATTACACAATAAAATGAAATGTTTTTCGACTTTTTGATTTAAAATGTGCCCCAGTGCTCCGAAGTTTTCTCTGCAATGTGTTGAGAAAATTAATTAAAAAAAAATTTTGTTGTTTCACACAACACATTTTCAAACCATAAAAAATTGTAATCGCTATTTTATCTGAAAATGGACAAAACTCATCGAAGCCGCAAAATTCGATTTTCCGTGTTTTCCTCCCTCAAACCATAATCATGTTTCTTGACTTTGAAATATACTTTTGAAATTGTGACTAAAACTGTCCAAACTTGTACATTATTGCGTTATCAATACTTTTTATGACTTAACAAATGTTTATAAAGTCATTCAGATTAAATATTTGTATGATGTATTTTGGATCTGAATATAATTTATCGCGAAAAATTGTGATGATGTGATGAGTTTGGAATGCTTGTCTTTCTCGAGCGCGTTTTAAATTCAAAATAAATTTTAGTACACGACATATGGGGAAGAAATAATCGACATGCAAATGACAATAAAATGCAATAAAATAAAATATGGGGAGAAAATATATGACTATTGTGATGAAAAAGTGAAGGATTCATACTTCAGACAGTTTTAAAAAGTGCGTTTTTTTAAAATAAGTGAGAAATATTAAATAAAAATTATGACAAACCAAACACATTGAATAGGAATTGTTGTTGCAGATTGTTTTAAAATAAAAAATTCTCGTCATTTTGTATTGATTTTTTAGGAGGTTATACCATTTCTTTAAGGTTGTGTTAGATTCAATTTTTCACCCTTTCAAATCTAACTAAACCCAACAAAACCGAAAATGAATGTTTAAAAAAAGTGTGTTTTATAAAATAAGTGAAAAATATTAAATAAAAATTGAGGCAACCCAAAAAATTGAATAGGGATTGTAGCTGCAAATTGTTTTAAAGTCCAAAAGTTTCGTCAAAACGTCTGTATTGATTTTTTTACGAATTTGTACAAAACTTTTTTTTTTAATGTTGGGTTGGATTCAATTTTTCACAACCCTTTCAAACCAAACTAAACTCAACAAAACCAAAAATGACAGGGCATATTTACACTATAATTTGACAAGAATTCTTACTTCAGATTGTTTAAAAAAGTGAGAAATATTAAATAAAAACTATGATAACTCAAACACATTGAATAGGAATTCTTGCTGCAGATTGTTTTAAATCCAAAACTCTCGTCATTCTGTATTGATTTTTTACGAATTTGTACATTTTTTTTAAGGTTGCGTTGAATTCAATTTTTCACAACCCTTTCAAACCAAACTGAACCCAACAAAACCGAAAATGCAGGGCATTGTTATTTGACAAGAATTCATACTTCACATTGTTTAGAAAAATGTGTTTTATAAAATAAGTGAAAAGTCCAAAACTCTCGTCAAAACTTCTGTATTGATGTTTTAAGGTATTTGTAGAAAATTTATTTTTTTTAAGGTGGGGTTGGATTCACTTTATCACATTCTTTCAAACCAAACTGAACAAAACAAAACCGAAAATGACAGGGCATATTTGCAATATAATTTGATAAGAATTCATACTTCAGATTGTTTAAAAAAGTGTTTTATGAAATAAGTGAGAAATCCAAAACACTCATCAAAACTTCTGTATAGATTTTTTTAGGTATAAGTAGAAATTTTTTTTTAAAATTGGGTTGGATTCTATTTATCACATTCTTTCAAACCAAACTGAACCCAACAAAACCGAAAATGACAGGGCATATTTACACTGTAACTTGACAAGAATTCATACTCCAGATTGTTTAAAAAAGTGTGTTTTATAAAATAAGTGAGAAAAATTGAATAAAAATTTTGTATGATAACCAAAACACATTGAATAGGAATTGTTGCTGCAGATTGTTTTAAAATTCAAAACTCTCGTCATTCTGTATTAATTTTTTACGAATTTGTACAATTTTTTTTAAGGTTGGGTTGGATTCAATTTTTCACAGCCCTTTCAAACCAAACTGAACCCAACAAAACCGAAAATGACAGGTTATGTTTACACTGTAATTTGATAAGAATTCATACTTCAGATTGTTTAAAAAAGTGTGTTTTATTAAATAAGTGAGAAGTCCAAAACTCTTGTCAAAACTTCTGTATTGATTTTTTAACGAATTTGTAGAAAATTTATTTTTTTTAAGGTGGGGTTCGATTCACTTTTTCACATTCTTTCAAACCAAACTGAACAAAACAAAACCGAAAATGACAGGGCATATTTACACTATAATTTGACAAGAATTCATACTTAAGATTATTTAAAAAAGTGTGTTTTATAAAATAAGTGAGAAGTTCAAAACTTTTGTATAAGTTTTGAACAAGTATATAATAATAATAATAATAAGTTTTTTTACAAATTCGTAAAAAAACTTACGAATTTGTAGAAAATTTATTTTTTTTTTAAGATTGGGTTGGATTCAATGTTTCACAATCCTTTCAAACCTAACTGAACCCAACAAAACCGAAAATGACAGGGCATATATATGTACACTGTAATTTGAAAAGAATTCATACTTCAGATTGTTTAAAAAAAGGGTGTTTTATAGTGAGAAATATTAAATAAAAATTGTGACAACCCAAATATATTGAATAGGAATTTTTGCTGCAAATTGTTTTAAAAGACTGGAGACATTTTCTGAATTGCATTTTTATCGAATACAAAAGGGTTGAGTTGGATTCAATTTTTCCCAACTCTTTCAAACCTAACCAAATACATTTTGAACTAACTAAACAATTGAATACCTAAATCAATCTGTCAATTGAATGTACGACGAAAAAATTTATTAAAAACCCTTTAGAAGTATTAAAAAAAATAGAAATTAAATAAATTTAGAAATTTAAAAAAAAAATAAAAATTTTAGATTTAATTAAATTAATTAATTAAATTAAAAATCGCCATGATTTTTACGAATGAAATAAAATCATTATTTTAAATGAATAGGTATAAAAACCCAACCCAACCAAACATTTGCAAAATTTTGAACTCAATTCAAAACCAACTTATAGAAAGAGATTGAGAAATTTTATTACTTAAAATATGCATCAAAAAATACACCTTTCGGACTGTAATTTGAAAACATTTTTACAAAAATATTTACAATTGGAATATTTAGAAAAAATGCTATAAAAAACTTTTATTGTGGCATTCATCTTCTACATTACAAAACCTCTTGTCGTGAGCCTTCTCTTCCTTAATTTCTTTTTCATTTGCTTTATCACCTTCAGTCGTCCACCTTCGTCTTTCATACATCTATTCGCCCAGCATTCGTTTCTCTTTCAACCTTCATTCCATCCCAATTTCGGGCAGTCAATCAACCAGTTTTCCCACCGGTCTTCTTCTTTCCCACAGAACCCACACCTTCTGTACTTAGCGTAATACTGTTTCGCGTTCCCACACCTAAATTTGGCCCTGATTCTCTCGTCCTGAGCTGAAAATCTCCTTTCCAATTATGATCCTCATCTTTGATGCATAAAACTTGTGATGCAAAAAAAAAGCTGAAAAGGATGAATGAAGCAAGGTTGAATATTGAAGAACCTGACACAAGGACGGTTGTTACAAAAAAAAATTATTAAGGAAAATTTTCCCCGAATCTGAAGGTATTGTTAACCTTCACTTACTGATGTTTTAAAGATGGTAGCCCAACTCAACACAAAAAAAATCAATCAAATTTAAAACCAATCCTAATAAGAAATTTGTTTTTCACGAATTGTGTATAAGGTTGTAAATTATTTTTAATACATTATTTCATGATTAAACAGATTATGACAATAATATTTTTATCAGATAAATAAATTAATCAATACAGATATATTTTAGATGAGATGGGAAATCTTTCATTTGTATCGAAGTACGTGTCTGTGGCAATCATGGCGAAAAATGGTGAAGAACAATCTTTGGAAGTCGTCCATCCCGTCATACAAAAAAAATTGAAAAAACTGCTAGAAGATGAGGGTTTGATCGATTACACCTTCAACATTGAATCGGGCAGCCAAAAAGGTGACAATTACATGGGAGTAATTTCTAAAGTAACCATAAAAGGTAAAAATAAAGTAAACGAAGACGTCGTTCACAATTGGATAGTCAAATCTGCACCGAACACCATCCGAGATATAATGAATATAGTCTCCGTCTATGATCGCGAAATCTACATGTACGAAGACATATTTCCCTACTTCAAAAAATTCCAATTGGAAAAACACACACTGGCACCGTTCAATTCCACAGCGCCTTTAGTGATGTCCCATATGGAGCACATGCAGGAAACTTTAGTGATGAAAGACATGAAAATTCTTGGCTACGTAATGAAAGACAGAATGCGTCCTTTGGATTACAATCACGTGAAATTGGTGATGAAGGCTTACGGGAAATTCCACGCAATTTCCTACGCCTTGAAAGATCAACGACCGGAAAAGTTCGCGGAAATGATCGAAAATACACAAGAATTGTATTTTACGGAAATGTACGCAGATGAAGAAAAGGCCAAAGAAAGCAGCGCACTTTTCAATGGCAAAGCTTTGCGGGCTCTAGATCCAGTTATCGACGATCGTGCTTACAAACTTTTCGAAAAGTTTATGAGTAAACATTATCCAGTGATGCTTCGAGCTTTGAAGTCGTCTAATGCTTACTCGGTTATAGGACATGGAGATAGTTGGGTTAACAACATGCTTTTTAAATATGACGTAAGTGATTTTTTAATTCAATCCATAATTTCTTATTATAAAGTCGTATGAAAGATTTGTGAAAAATTGTTTTCAGAATCCCGATTATCCTGACAATCCAACCGAGGTTTGTTTGTTGGACTTTCAATTGGCGAAATACGGATCTCCAGCATTCGATCTGTCGTATTTTATCTTCACATGCACCGACCATGAAACACGAGCGAAACATTACGACGAAATGATTAAACTCTACTATTATTCTTTGTGCGTGCATCTGTTGGATTTGGGAAGCGATCCAGACAAACTTATTTCTTTTGAAGCTCTACAAGACGAATTGAAAAATTTTTCCTTCTTCGGACTCATGTTGTCAATCATGGTTATTTATTTAATGCTGAGTGACAAAGACGAGATACCCGAAATAAATGATCAAATGAATATGGACGAGTTGGCGGAGGCGTACAACTTCGAATCGAAGAATATAAATATATATAATGAGAGGATTCGTGGGGTAATTTTGGATTTTGTCAGTTATGGATATTTGGATATTTTTGAATAAATTGCGTATAATTCTATACAGAATATTTTTTTTTTGAAACATAAATGTTAAATTTTTATTTTTTCAAAACATTTATATTTTCTTTTCTTTTTTCTTTTCATTCTTCTTTTCCTGTTCTTATTCCCATTCCCACTGTCATTCTCATTCACATTGCCATTTATGTTACAAGTACCATTACCATTAAATTTAACATTTTTCAAATTTTATTTGCAATTTATTGGCAAAAAAATAAACGTGAAAAGTAGGAAAAAATGTATTAGTCTTTAAACACGTCGACTAGGAATTAATAAATGCATCAGATTTTTTATAAAATAAATGGAAAATGTTAAATAAACATTGTGAGAAGCACATACACAATAGGAATTGTTGCTGCAAGTTGTTTAAAAATCTGTGTATAGATACGATTATTATAGACTTTCAGTTGCTTTAAATAAAGTCTGGAGAATTTTCTGAATATACAATTTTTTAAATTTTGAATTAAGTTAGTTACTCTGCAATTTGCAAAAAAAATTTGTTTTCAGGTTAGATTGGATACAATAAAATAAATGGAAAATGTTAACTAAACATCGTAAGAGCCACATACACAAGAGGAATTGTTGCTGCAAGTTGTTTAAAAATCTGTGTGTAGATACGATTATTATAGACTTTCAGATGCTTTAAATAAACAAATTTTCTAGGAATAGGAATTGTTGCTGCAAGTTGTTTAAAAGTCTGTGTGTAGATACGATTATTTTCACTTTCAGATGTTTTAAATAAACAAATTTTCAATTTTTTCCAAGTCTGGAGAATTTTCTGAATATACAATTCTTTAAATTTGAATTGACTTAGTTACTCTGCGATTTACAAAAAAAATGTGTTTTCAGGTTAGATTGGATTCAATTTTTTTGTAATGAACCAAAAAAACAATCCAATTAAATCCCATCGATTCCAATCCAACCCAACAAATTAACTTTTTTAAAAGTTGTATTGGATTCAGTTTTTTCCAACCATTTCAAGTCTAACTAAACCCAACAAAGTCACATCAATCCAACCCAACCCAATTAATCTTGCCAGCAAATAAAGATGTGTCTTTATAATATAAATTATATTTCGACTAGGAATTAATAAATGCATCAGATTGTTTATAAAATAAATGAAAAATGTTAAATAAACATTGTGAGAAGCACATACACAATAGGAATTGTTGCTGCAAGTTGTTTAAAAATCTGTGTGTAGATACGATTATTATAGACTTTCAGATGCTTCAAATAAACAAATTTTTGTAGGAACAGGAATTGTTGCTGCAAGTTATTTAAAAGTCTGTGTGTAGATACGATTATTATAGACTTTCAGATGCTTTAGATAAACAAATTTTCAAGTGCAAGTCTGGAGTTTTTTTCTGAATATACAAATTTTTAAATTTTAAATTGAGTTAGTTACCTACCCTGCGATTTACAAAAAAAATTGAGGTTAGGTTGGATTAATTTTGCGATTTGCAAAAAAAAAATTGAGGTTTGGTTGGATTCAATTTTTTCCTAACTGAACCAAAAAGAAACGATCTATTAAATCCAATCGATCTCAATCCAACCCAATAAATTAACTTTTTTAAAAGTTGTGTTGGATTCAGCTTTTTCCAACCATTTCAAGTCTAACTAAACCCAACTAAATCACACCAATCCAACTAAACCCAACCCAATATAACAGAATCAAATTCAACCGAACCCATCTGACTTTCATCGAACATTATGTATTTTATAATCCAGGTTTTGTTTATTTGTTTTTGGTTTAATTTTGGGTTGGATTTAATCTTGTATTGAGTTTAATCTGGCTTTGGGTTTAATCTTAGGTTGGGTTTAATTTTATTTTTTATGTAAAATTTGCCAATGTATCGAAAGCAAAAAAGTTGAGTTTAATATTTCTTCAAAAGGCAGAGTTGGAATAAATTTTATACAACATTTGTTAAACTAGCGGAACCCAATTTTTATTAAAAAAAAATATATATATGCAAACCCAATCTAACCTTTAAATAATGTTGATACAAAAATGTTAGGAAGAGATTTTTTCTACCAATGTTTGATTCCAACATTTTAAAAAGTGGAAAAAACATTTTGCAAAAAGCAAACCCCCAGTCAACAATAAAGGAAACAATAAAAACATCACAATCTAAAAAAATATTTAATTTCTACTCAGAATGTTAAAATTGATGTTTCTGACCATCACTTATCATCAGCGAGTTACCTTCAACTATGGTAAAAATATATTAGAAAACGGCACATTTTGACTAACTTTCGACAACAAATCTAAAGCTATATTTCTCACAGTTGCCGCGATGTACGGCGAAAGCTCATGTTGCAAAAGTTTCCAATTTTGATTCAAAAATTGATTCATCTCATCGCCTGAAAAACAAAATTACACCGACGAAATATAAAAATCTTCGCCTTACCCAATTTTTTGTCGCCGTTGAAAAGATTATCGAATTTATAATACGAACGACCGGTTTCGTAGATAAGTTTCAAGTCCGTTATGTTCATATAATCTTCCTTGCCTTTCGGTATCAAATCGTAATACATATTAAGTTCGACGTTGACGTCATCTAAAAATTAAAAAATAAACATATTCAGGGAAAATTGTTGCTACACTTTGTTTTAAAAATATTGAAATTGGTAGAAAAGAATCGGTAAGAATTATGATAGAACATTTAGGAATTCATCCTGCAGAATGTTGTAAAATATGTGTATAAAATTTTCGAAAATAAATCGACGTATGTACTTTGTTTCCTAGTTTTCTTACCGAAAGTAACGTTAGCTGGGCCGTTGCCGTTAATGGTCAGAATGAGTATCTTCCCGTTAATTTCATAAGTACCCAAAAATGTCATATGTGGAACGTATAACGTTGCCCAAACGTGCTTTTTGGAAAAATCCATCCTGAAAAAAAACCTTGATTTACGAACAAACTGCTTGGATCGTTACCTAACATCTTTCAATTTTGCAGTTTCCAACCCATAAACCAAAATATCTTTCAAGTGAACGTCCAAATCCTCACTGGTTTCTAAATTAACTTTATCCAAATGGAAAGGACTCAACGTTGGAACGTTTAAATAATCGATCCCTGCAAACATAATCTGTACCAATTTTTAATATTATTGAAGAAATCGTACCTTTGACCAAATGTGGAATGGCGTCGTTTGCTCCATCGACGATGCACTTATTTATTTCAGAACTTGATTGGCTACATCGATGGAAGTAATCGGCTGTAAATAATTTTTTTTTGATTTTATATGATGGATTGATTGCAAAAATATGAAGATGGATTGGGTAAATGGTAGATGAAAAAATATATAAGTGGAGATCTTAAAAATGGAGAAAAATTTTTAAAATTTCTCAAAATTTAATATGAATGGAATAAACATTGAAGAATAACAAAAAATATTAACAAGACTCAAATAAATAAAGAAAGAGGAAAAATGTACAAACAATGCAAGTTTGGGAAAATGATCAGCTTGAATGCACTTTATAGTGGAATTCGAAAAAAAATAGGAGAAAATAGTTAAAGCATCACGAAATAAAATGAGAATGCAATTTAACTTTAATCCTTAAAAACATATTTGCAAACAAATTGCAACACTCAAGTAATAAATTGCAACTTTCATTTGGAAATATCCTTGATCATCGAGTAATTAATAAAATTAATCATATAAATACAAGGTTATATCACTATCACAAAAATGGCGAACCTTGAATCTGGAAATCTAAAGTATGAAAAGTTTAAGATAAAATTTTAAATTATTTAAATAATTTCTTTGTCAAAAATACATTTGAGCGAAACGTCAAAATTTGGAAATACGTACATTTGGCAAATATTTAAAATTAGAAAAATTTGAAAACTGAAAATTTTTAAAATTAAAAAAAATGAATTATTTGTATCAAATCGTTAAATCGACAATATTTTGATACTCACGCAATTTCTTCGTGTTTGCTTCAAAAATCAACAACAGAATCAAAGAAATGATTTTCACCAACATGTTAACTCCACGACTAATTATATTTTTCTGCGTTTACATACATTTTCCTTTTATGTTATGTTTAAATGAATAAATTAATATACAGGTCGCTCACTATGCATAGTTCGAAATGAAGATACAAAATTTAAACACAAAAAATCGCTACATAAAGATATTGACATATATACACGCTGTTTCGCAACGTCTGTACAAATTTTATTTGCTTGATTCTACATTTAATTTCATATTGCAAATCTCTAGAATAAAACTTTTTTGAAATATTTCATTTATCAAAAATTTTGTTTGACAAACATAATTAGACCGGTTTCAAGACTACAGCCTTCATTAAGCCTTAATAAATAACAAAAAATGCATAAAAATATACTTACGTAAAACCTTGTGTGCGTAGCCTGTAACACAAAGAAATATTACCAAAGTACACAAATTTCGTGCAAAAATCATATTAAAGAAACAAACTTGAATAAAAAACTCGTTCATTACGTGGTAATTACATTTTAATGGCTTAATGGCGAATTAAATTCCAACAATGGACAATATAAAATTTGATTTTGACAAAGCGTCGACCCTTCTTTCCATTTCATTGACTTTAATGTCTATAATAAAATAAATACCAATACTGTAAAAATAAAGAGGCACGATTAAGTAATAATAATAAATCAAACAAAGAATTACGAAAAATTAAAAATAGGACAAATAAAATTGACGTTGGAACACACTAATGGCTAGCAACAAACATCCAGGTATGGAAATAAAAAACACTAAGAAAGCAAGAAAAAAAAATAATACAAGTTAACAATACAAATTTTAAAAAATAATTAAATATTTTTCAAAAATGTTTACGTCAAACTTTTTTATGTAAAAGTTATGTCTTCCTTGAACTTACTCAATGTTTCCTCATACACAGTCAGATCTCTTTTAGTGCCCCATGTTATCTCATCTACTTCATCTGCCTTTTTGTCCAAGTTTTTACAGTGTTTAAATACAAAAGCCGAGTAAAGATGATAAAAAATACGCTCTTATCTTTTTCTTGGAAATGTAAAGTATTGTAAGATTCTAATAATAATAGTAATAATGATAATATTTTTTCACAAATTTAAATTCCTTCACCTCCACCTCTCCCCACTCCTCATTCAAGGCAATTAATTTGCAACATAAACAATAAAATAATAATACGAATATTAATAATAATAATACTTGGCCTTTTGTAACCATGTAGTGGAAGGTTGGACGTCCTAGGATGGTTTAGTGTTAGTGCTATCCATATGGAAAAAAAGAGATAAAAAAACGGAAAACTGTAAGGAAATGACATTAATTTATACTATAAAATACATAATGAGATACTAATGGAGAGGTTGGAGAAAGACGTGGAGGAGATAACATTCTGCCGAATTATGTTTGATTCTTTTGACTTTTCTGTTGTTTCCTATTTCTTGCAAAAAAATATCTTAAAAAGTATTTTCCAAAAGTAGTCATTAAAAAACACAAAATTTCAGTTCATCTGTCTGTCTAACGGTACAACTTATCGTGTATTTTTTTGATTTTTTCTTATTTATTATAAATTGATTTTTCAAAATACAGACGTCTAAATTGTGTTAATGAATACATTTTTAATTTTTAAAGATGTGGAAAATACAAAAAAATATTCTTAAAAAATCCCTATATCAAATTAATGAACTATTACTAATTTAACAAATAGTACGATCGTAAAAAAATTGTAAAGTAAAAACAAAAATTAAAAGGTTTTTCTCGCACCTTACATTTTATTTAAATTCACGTGCACAACGTAACTCCGATTGGTTGATTGAAGTTACATCTAGCAATACACCAACCAATCATAAAATCGTACACTTAAATATGAAAAAAATTAAATTAAATTAAATTAAATTTAAAAAAAATCCCTACTCTGTATAACATAATTGAATAGCGCAATTCTAATTGGATTTGCCATTAGGTAAACAAAAAATTGATAAATACCGGACCCACTGACCTGACCAATCAAAATTAAAGCCAAGAAAAAAAATGTTCGAAATGAAATATTTTGCTTCTTTCCTCATTTATAGCTCGTTCGCTAGCCATTGGCGGACTACCTTATTTTAAACGACGTATTCTGATTGGATCACTGAATTTACAACCAGTCTTGTTAAAAACTAATAGATAAGAAAACGTATGAATGTCTAAAATGATTAATTATTTATGAAAAATAGTAGAATATGAACTAGAAAGAAACCAACGAACACTAAAAATTTGCTAATGAAGATAGTCAAATAGTCTAGTCAAAAATCAAAACAAATTTTCAATGCAAAAATATTTGTTGGGGCCTTTTCTATTATATTCTATCGCCCTACTGGCATGTCGAATGATGTGAATTAAAAATTTCGAAAATACACCAAAAAAATTATAAAGACGGGCTTTATAAATAAAACCAAATTTTTGTATTACATTTGTATGTTATATTAAAGGACAGTACGTATATACAATTTAGCTATACTACAATCTACAAATATCACATACATTTATAAAACATACGGAAATATACTTTTGGAATGCACATTAGTGCCCGATGTAATATTGTCTACGATTAACGCCTGTGAAATATGTTTCCAAACAGAAATCATTTCCAGATTATCAAGGAATAATACCAATCATCTCGCACAAGCTACTCATTATAGATAATTAACAAAAAATATAAAATGTCGATAAAATCTGCAACAGGCTATAAATATTATATATTATTATTTTATATATTGCAAAAAATTATTAATATGTGGCGCAAGCATAACAGATAAAAACAAACACACACATGATATAACACTTAAAACACATTCAATAATAATAAATTACATAAATTAGAAAAATAATTAATATAAAATATATAAAAAAAAAAATTCAATTATTAAAAATTGAATTATACATTTCAACAACGATACAACTATACATTTTTAATACTATTTTTAATACTAAAATGCTACTCTTTTATCTTTTCTACTGTACACATTGTCATGTTTCAAATAACGTTCCAACATTTTGGCAAATACTGATTATATGACGCTTTGTTTTAAAATTTTCTGATTAAAACAAGTTTTTTGGTATCTCTGCACGATTAATATAACTCGTTAGTTATATAAATTTTTTACTAAACTGTTTAAATTTTTGACAAAATTACTTAAAACAATACTAACATGGATGCTTAAAACCACTAAAGAGATCTCAACTCCATTTAAAACAATAAATTAACATTCGTTCACAAGACTTCATAAACTTAGTACTATAAGGTTCTCAATATCAAACAATTATCTCATATTATCTATTTGTCAGTTTTAAGAGCGGCGTAACAACTTTGACACACTCGGACTGGCTTCAAGATGCGTAACCTCGAAATTTCACTTTCAAAGCGACTGCACCTCGAACAAAACACCTGCCCACAGTTTCTACAATGATGTTTACGCTCGTAAATTGTGAATCGTATTCCGCAAGCAGCGCAAAAATCTGCACCTTCATCCTTTAACCAATGATCGGCCGCACGACCTGGTACCTCACACACACTCCAAGAAAAGACACGGCCTCTTGCATCGCCCACGTAAACCGTTCTATGATCTCTGAAAATAAAAATTAAAAAAAAAAACTTAAATATTTTATATTTACCTTGAGACTGCAAGTGCAGTTATGGACGCCGGTTCTGCGTTATCTTTCCGGTCATATGCAGTATGCATTGTTAATTTACTCTTGAAAACTAGTTGCCTTTGCCATTTGAAACCTGCAATTTAAATTTAATTTTATATATTTAATAAGTTTTAATAATTTAATAAATAATTAAATACCTGGCCTTAATGTGTTTTGAGGATTCATTGTCCTTTTTCTACCATCAGGTACAATAACAAAAGAATCCGTCAAACTGGTGTCAGATTTACTTGTTCGCATTCCAGAACTATCGTCGACGTCCAAACTTTCATTATCGGCACTGCAACCACCTTAAAAAATAATAATAATCAATTACTTTTTTTTTAATTTTAAAATTTTAATCTAAACAAGATACAACAACAGAAAAAGCTGATCAATTTTTTTGTAATGTAAATGTCAATTATTATCTCTGTTTGGCTCTCTAAATTAGGAGATTCCTACCTTCACTTTTTCTAAAAACACCATGAACTCTAGACCTTCTCCTTCTCAAGGAAACAACAGGTGTAGTTTCTTCTGTATCGCTGCAAGTCTCCTTTTCTTCTTGTTGTTCGCTTCGCCATTCTTTCGAACTTCCTTCACCCGAACGTTGCCTATCCATCGAACCTGCCCTCGTATTATCTTCAGACAGACTACTATCAGAACCGGATTTTATCAAACTGCCAGAACTGTCATTTGAAACGTTGATTTGTTTGACTAGACGATTATGAATTGGTAACGGTCGAGTTACCACGTCATTCGATTTTTGGTCACTAGCATTCTGGTCTTTATCTTCAACTGGTACTTGAACGTATTCTATTGACCACATCTGTAATTATTAAGCAATTAATGTCGTAATTTTCAATTATTTTTAATACTCACTCGAGTAACTCCATCGGTTGAACCAGTCATTATTACATTACTTGCATCCCATTCATGAGTTTGTGAAAAAGCAACACAAAGAATTTGTTGCATACGATCTGCACTACCAACACAAGTATTCACATTGGCTAGTTCGTCTCCGTTTATGCTCCATAAATGTAACCAAGTAGCAGCGCACGTTGCAATATCACCCTTTAAAAAAAAAAAAAACTCCAACCGTTACTACATTACCAAGTTAACTTACAGTAAGATCATTCACTGCAACCGCTGCAACCGGTCCGACATGACCACGTAACTGCCTTACGAAAACACCCCTTGATAAATCCCAAACTACCGCTGAGCAATCCCGTGATCCTGAAACGATCACGTTATAGGCGGTACTCGCCGCCAAACAAGTGACTGCATCCGTATGTGCATACAAACTATGTTTTATATTCAACTGTTTCTTACGTACTTCGTACTCCCAAACTGTGACAACCTGCGATATTTCATTGAAAAAAAAATTTTTTAATTTTTAAATACTTACAGAACTTGTTCCTGCCGTAATTATAAATTTCGAAGACGGGCACACACACGAAAGAATTTCACCGCTGTTTTGAACGACTGCTTCACAAACAAAAACTGCTTTATCGCTGTCATAGTTACCAATTCGCAAGGAATGATCTGCAAAACCCCAAGCTACGTATTTATTGTACGTCGGAGGAATAAGAACTTTATTTTGTTCGACGGCCAAAACCGACTTGTCATGATGGAGAATTTGACCAACCGGACTTTTCACTTCTAAAACAAAAATCCAATAAAATCAAATTTGCAAAATTGCAATTTAACCTTTAATTGGTTGTAAAGACGGCCTCAAGTTGTCCATATGGTGGAAAAACAATTTCTCCGGCTGCGGTAAACTAAAAGCTTGCACCAAAGATCCCGTATCGATAACAGAAGTTCTATTATTATTACCGCCCATTTTCTTGCAAGGATGAGCCTTTTTAAACAATTGCTTTGGAATCTGACCGAAGTTATTAATGAAACCAATAGTCGCATTCTTCTTTAAAGGATCGTCGATGCTTTAAAATTTTCACATTAATTTTCAAACTGCAACTGCAAAATAAACTCACTTGTAAATATCGACGTTTCCTTCGTAGAATAAATGGTGAAAGACGTTTACGGCTTCGACAGCTCCTTGTCCTTGTTGCTTGCACCCAAAAACTAAGTCGATCCAATTGTGCAAATTTTGTGAGACGTAATCACATTCCAAAGCCATTCGATGCACACGTATAAATTCTCTCGGATCTTGTTTTGCCCAAGGAGGAAGGACACAATCACCCAATGAAACTCCACATTGTTTAGAGCCTATAACATCTTTGATA
This sequence comes from Lethrus apterus, assembly GCA_018397195.1. Taxonomy (NCBI): domain Eukaryota; kingdom Metazoa; phylum Arthropoda; class Insecta; order Coleoptera; family Geotrupidae; genus Lethrus; species Lethrus apterus. The sequence continues at coordinate 27,711 of JAFFZR010027467.1, read as the reverse complement.
AATTTGTCGACTTGAATTGACGACTTACCCAAATCAAAATTATTAGAATTGACCAAAAACTCAGGTAAATAAAAGAATTCAGGTATCAGTTCCTTAACATCAGCCATGTTATTTTTCGAAGCGGATAACCAAGCCTCTTTAACTGAATGGAACATACGATCGGCAAGGTCAAAGTGTCCACCTTGCAATCGCAAAAAATGCTGAGTGAATGGTTCCAATCTGACAAGATAAGAACAGACGATCATAGCACTTGAATAATGTGTGCCGTAATGATATGGTGGTGTTTCCCCATGTGGATCATCCCATTCCTAACAATTACAATGAAATTAAAAAAATTAAAAAAGTATATAACATACTTTGTATCGTTTCTTGAACTGATCCAACCTCTCAGGACTTTGTGCGCCCATTGGTTTAGCAAAATCTCTGAACGTTGAGGCGTCGGTCAAATCTAATTCGTCACAATCATAATCAGCTAAAATCCATGGAAAAACCGGATACTGCATTAAGTCATTGTAGGAACGACCAGCCAGCGTATTCAAATGCATCAAATATTGAAAATTTGATATTTCTCCTCTCTGAAATAAAAGCATATATTTTCGCATAATTACATTTGCCAATTTCTTACCACCCATCGTTGCGTTACACTGGTTTCTCCGATCAAATTCGATAATAAACCAGCAGCCTGTTCGACATTTGCCGTTCTTTTCTGACCGGCAACGGACTGTTGTGCGCTATCGGCAATACCCGTCGCTGTCGCCATAAATCTTTGATAAACCTTATTGCGAACTTTTCTTTGAAAAGCCAATAGGTAATTTCTACCATCGCCGGAAAAAACCTCCAAAGCCATCGGTTGGAGTAAATATCTCCTCTTGTGGACCTCTCTTATGTCCTCATAGGAAAATTTTGAACACTGACGCATTGCTCTAGATCTTCGCGGCGATCCCGGATTTGGAAGGATCGGTTCATACCCGTTCGGTGGAACGCCTTCAATATCACGAATTTCGCGATTCTTGAGAACCGTAAATCCATCAACTACATAACAGTGCTCTTGACCAAATAACAATAAACCTTCAGTTGTATCGAGTCCTTGTATTCGCGCACAACGAAACATATAAGTTATCTAAAAATGTAATACACAATTAAAACAAAAGCAATAGCAACAATGATGATAAAAATGTTAGGCGCTTAAAATAAAAATATTTCGAAGTGGTCCATTCACTAACCTTTTCATTTTCTTCCAGCAAACGTAATAAAGTCTGATTATCTGGCGGTGGTTGATTTTCTTCTTCAATTTCGTTGTCATCTTGTAAATCCTCAGGATCAGATTTTAAACGAGCAAGTGACGGTAACGGAGTTAAAGGCATCGGACTACTTTCCTCACAAATACTATCGGCTCTTTCAGGTTCCACCAATCCACTAACACCATTATATCTCCGCAACTGGAGGGCTTGAAAATATTCCTTACTATGGTGACTCGACGCAACCTAAACACAAACACAATTTCAAACTAATCAACTAATTATATTCAGCGCCACCTTGTATTTCAACATCCCTTTTTCCACTTCGGGTCTGTATGGATAATGCAAGTAAAATAAATCGTTTTTCATTGTTTTCTTTCGCATACGATGTGGTCCTTCGGTCATATCTAACATCCATTTGTCGAGGTGACAAGGTTTCGTCGCTCCCCAAAGTCCTCGTTCTCTAGTTAATTCAGTTTCCGTCTGTAACCACTCTTGATGGACGTATCTTTGTGTGTGCTGCGTTGTGTTTTGGTGTTGATTTCTTCGCATTTCGACCAACTCTCTAAAAGAATATGAAACATCACACTATAAACTATATCTTAAAAAAAATATTCATACATTGCATGTAATAAAATAATAAACATTCAGGGTTATCTCGATCTGGGTAGTGGGATGCATTCCATTTTCTATTATTCTATATTCTACAGCCATGCAGGAGCTCAATGTTGAATTTTAAAAACTATTTGAAAGAAATAAAAAAATTTATAAAAAAAACTTGTGCTTAAAGTGTCCCATACTAAGAGAAAATACTAGTAATTATAACTAATCCACCCCAATTACATTTATAATTATCATTCTGATCACAATTTAACTGCTTACTTTATCAAACTTATGTGATTCAAAATCCAAGCAAACGCCTGCCGTTTATTCATCCGAACTCGAACCCTGGTAACATCATCTTTTCTAACTTTGGTCCTACTAGCCAATCTCGTTAATCCACCAGTAACTTTATGTATTTTCGATTGTATCTGATTGTGCAATTCCCACGGCACCCTATAGCTAGCTTTGCGTTCGTTATCAATGTAATTGAGCCACAATTTCGTGGCGGCTTCGTGTATTTGCTCCCTGACTGCTATCAAATCCGGGGCTTTGGCACTTGGACTGGGCGGTACCATAGTTATCTTAAAGACTTCCTCGATAGCTGGCTTTTTACATACGTATAATTCTTCCCACACACGTAATGCGGCTCCGGCCATTAAATTTCTACCTTGGTGTTGGTTTAATTGTTCATCTCGAGATTCCAAGTCGCTACCTGGGTTGACATGCCACATTGTACGCATATTTGTGTCCAACATAATTTTCATATCGGCCGTTAACTGCTGCAGACAATATGTTAAACAACCAATAAAATCTAACTCGTGGTTACCAGCACCAAACACTATTAATCTGAAATAAAAATATAAATAAACTTGTATTAAAAAGTTAAAATGTTACCTATTAGTTGTTAATTTGTGTAATGCTTCCAATACGGACATTTGATCGGCTATGGAATCAGTAGGTCTCGACAATAAAAACAATATACTTCTATTCAAACAGTGATACAAACATTCCAATGAAAAATTTCCAGATCGACGCTTTGCTTGCCCAATTAATTTGACTATAAAATCAAACACCTCGTGTGGATCTTTCGTCAGAGACCCCTGCCACAATTTATCAACGATTCTGGCAGTTAAATAAAAGACGTTTGGTGCTACATGTTGCACATGAGCATTTGGTAACGGTACAATCGGTATTGCTGCTTGATCCCCCACCAACATATCAGCTGCTAATAAATGATCCATCAACGTCACCAAAATTTCCGTTTGGTAACATATCTGTTGGGTATTGCTGGAATTTTCCGGATAAGCGTCCAACACTAAATCAATAACTGGTGCCGATTTCCCAGTAACGGAAAGGCTTAAGGAATCAACTACAATCACTCTAATAAAATCGATTATGAATTGTCGGGCAGGATGTGTCGTTAAAGAATATTCTTCGACGGGAGATCTAGTTATCATTATGAGATTGTCAGGTTCTTCTGCGGGTGTAGAAGCTCCACTACTATCACCGCTATCTGTTAAATTTATCAGTATGGGGAATAAAGCTCCGGCTAATGCACCGAGTACTTCGGCCGACATAAATATTGGCATAAATTCGGGCATATTATGATATAATTGAAAAAGAACCTGAAACCAAATTTTATTAAATTAGTCCTTTTGCAAAAAGAAAAATTACCTGCACAATAGAAATAGCATGATTTTTCAACCAGTCTGGTAGGATGTTTTGATCACAGTGAATCATAGCTCTAGCCATTACTAACAAAATAACAACAGCTTCTGAACAAAAATGTATCCTAGGAGCAACGCTACTGACAGGTTGACTGTTGACTGTGGCGCCCCACAAAAACGCCCAAAGTGAATCCAAATCAAATTTAATATCGCCCGGTAATAATTTAACAGGTTGACCCATCATCAACGCCGTTAACAGGAAATATATCTCCGGAACATCTAAATGTGACGGCAACAACCAACTCATAAGCTGAAAGCCTGGTAAATGTAAAGCTTCAGATTTAGGATCTGTTCCATGAGAATTATTCAACTGACAACCCAAAACCACAGCCATTTTGTTATGTGTTACTAATTCGATGTGTCGCAACCAACCACCATTGCCATTTCCTTCTCTAAAACTAAAATCATTTTTTAAAAATACGCAACGTATAAAACCACGTGCATACCGACTCATAAGCGCCGGATTCGAACACATCACCACGATAATCCTCAATCCCCAAATAACCGTCGTAGAATGTAGATGTTGCTGCAAAAACAACAAAATCCAATCGAAACCCAACGTGCGAGCAATTTCGTCGCACACCATCAAACTTATGGAATTCCTGCTCGTAAACAGCAAAGAGTGCATTAACGCCAAACACCTATTCCTCAAAAGGATATGTTCTCCTTCGCCCTCTTTCTCCGAATCGCCTTCGCGCAGATTTAAATTTTTTTCGCTCGGCGTGGAACACGCAGGTAAAGTGGCGGCTATGAATTGCCCAAACCACAACAAATCAGACTGTCTCGGTTGCCCACCCAATAATATTGATAACAACGAAAATAAAACTTGTCTGGTGGCTGGGTGTTTTATATCGGGTGTTATATGAAGCAATTTGGTCACCAATTGTAGATCTCGCATTATCCACGTATTGTTGCGTTTTTCACTCGATTCCGCCGCCAATTCGTATAAATGCTCGAGATGCGAACGTAGCAGCTCACCTGGTGCTTCATGCCACACATCCAAGTCACATAGAAGATCCTATATTAACAAATTATTGAGCATCACTAAAAAGAATAAAGTACAAAAGCATACTTGAAACGCTGTAAGATTCGGTATGGCCGAAGTTTCTCTGCCACTGTCTACAGTTCCGACCAAACTGAAAGCCAAATGCAAAATGTGCGAGTTAAGTAAAGCTCTCTTTCTTCTTAGAAGCATCGCAAGCGTTTGATAACCTCTTTTACGGTCCATTTCCGACTGAGCAGCTTTGTTGCTTTTAACGACGCAAACTAAAGCTTTTACACCGGCGTACAAACTTTCCACGTCTTGTGCCATCGCTATCAAACCCAATAAAACGGAACACCCACCGACATTGTCAATCTATAATGTTTTAAACGTAAATTTTTTAATTTTATTACATTTCAACGTACCACGGTTGCAACCGGTCTGGGACAAAATACTCTAACCCCCAAATAACCAATAACCACTCCACCTAGAGTACGCGACGGTCCGGCTAAATGTCCGGCGGAATTATGCAATATTCGAATCGGTGTGGCATTTTCATGACTCGACATTCCCAATTGTCTAGCGATGGATTTGTTATCCGCTCGACTGTAAACTTTACGAATTTTACTTAAAGTCAACTGTGTGACGGCTTTGGCGTTTAAGCCAAACACGACTTTTTCTTCGGTGACCAATTGTAACGATTCCAACGAGCTTAAGTTGGGTGCTTGAAATGAACCCATGTAATGTGGTCCCAATTGGTAGATATGTCCAACAGTCACCGGCTGCAAAACCTGTAACGGATTCGTGTATTCATGTAATTGAGAAAAACATTACGTACTTCTTCAATCAAATGACAGGGTCCTTGCTTCCAACATAATTTTGAAAATCGTCTCCACGCAGGTGGTGTACCGATGAAACCGTACACAGAAGCAGCAACCGTCAAGTTTGCGGCTGCGCCACCTGGATTTTGGGAAATGTAATGTAATTTTTGTGTGTGCATGTGTTGACCGTCCAAATACAAAGAAAAAGATGAATTTTTCAACACCGCTCTGTTCAAGACAACGACTATGTGGTGCCATTGTCCTTCTTGTAGAATGTCAGGGCACCAAACTCTAGCTCCATATTCACCGGAACCTTCTGGTTCCCATTCTCCAACATCTATTCATTACCAAAGTAATTTAATTTCACACAAATATTTGTTTTTGCGAAATGTGTGAAGACAATGTTGGTGTGTGAGAAAAAAAAATTTAAATATGACAGTGAGGTGGGAGGAAGTATATAAAAGGAAACAAGATAGGGTCGAGAAAAGGAAAATGAAAACAATAGAACAAATGCAAAAATAATTGAACAAAATTTTGTAATGAGAAAAGGCAGGAAGAGAAACAATGTGTTTTGTTATTATTAACTTACGATGTGGTATGTGAGTTTCCTGTGTGGACACTATAATAGCTTTGTCTCGAGCTGATAAAACAACAGACAAGCAAACCAAGTCGTCTTTCGAGCTATTTAAATTTCTAACCAACGTCAACAAGCGTACACAATGTGGATCAGTTCTCGGATCAGAGAATTTATCGACACAAATCCAGGATGAAAAACTAAGACCGGTTTGTGGTGGAAACAACCTATCCCCTAAAATATTGACATCAATATCATATTTTTCAATTCGAATTCCTAACCTGCACCGATCCCTCCCAATACGTTATTATCAACGCCAGCCACAACACTCTGTGCATTTTGCGATTGGGGCGCTATACTCGGCAAATACAAACAACCAAATCCCTCCGACGTCATGTCAAATTCGACAAACGGCGGCAGCGTACAAGAAGACTGCGCGCGAAAATCCTTTGGAGTCGTCATCGATACGAGAGTTTTAATGCGTGTAAGTGGGACCGGTCCGCCGCCCAAATCTTTCGAACCCAATTGCAAGCAACACAGTGGGTTTCCCAACCGCAAAAAATTACGTAAATCGGTCGGTTCCAAGGCTTGCGCGGCTAATCTTTCGAGCATGTACTGAAGCGAAGAATGTAAGGGATGGGTTTCATTTTGTAAAGGTACGGAACCTATCGACAAAAGAAAACCGACAAAGCGACTGTCACACATCACTTGTTGATTGCGTTCGCTTCTCATTAGCGACTTTATCACTTCGGCTACGTAAAATTGCAAAGCCAATTGCATGTCCACGTTGTTGTCCTAAAATTTAAAAATTTTTCACGGTTCATTTAATTTGTATATGTACCTGTATACAAGGCAATAATTGTAACATGGCCACAACGATTCCAGGATGGACTATAATTGGATCAGGGGCTGGAGGATTCAAATTTAAAGAGTTTACATTCGATCTTTTTCCAGACATTGAAAAATTAACCTACAAACAAACATAAATTTATCCGATAACATCATCGAAGACAAACATACAGGATCGTTTGATGTCTGTCTTGATAAAGACGGCGACTTCATCATCAAAACAGTAGAAGTCAAATTGGGTTTATCGAATAAGTCCAAAGCCACATCGTACAACAATCTATAGACTATCGTAGCATACGATAAAGTTGGTGGTATATCATCACAAAATCTGTAATACAAATTTTGTATTTTATAAGCACAATAGTTTTAACAAATGTATTTACATTGGATTTAGGACATTTCCAACAAATAATTTGTGAAAATTATCCTGCAACGTTGAATTGATAACTTCTTCATTTTCCATCAGAAAGTCGATTTTTTGTGGTGAAAAACATCCCAGTAATCGCAAAGTATCGCATAAACTGGTCATGCAAATATCATGGTGAAAAAATTTCGCATTTGCCGGCTCAAACCGCATCGCAGTGCTAATCGTATGGAAAACTATATACAAAAGACTTAACACATCGGGGTTTGGTTCTCTTCTAGTTAATTTTCCTTCCAAAGCCACCAACACGCTCGTAACATAAACAAAACCGTTAACCTAAAATTACACATGTAAAAAATTTAATTAGAAAATTAAATATGTACTTTTCTAAACACAGTTCTAGTTCTATGTGAATCTCTCAAACACAACAACAATGCTTTCAAAATATCAGTTTTTAATTGCAACGAAGTCCTGGGGGCTGAATGTAATGTTGCTAATAAATGTCCCATATCTTCATCTCCTCCCGTTGTTAAAACCAATTCTCTAATGATCCCTATAAAAATTTGTTAATTAATTTGAACAAAAACAAATCACATCTTACCTAAAATATTCTGCCGACATTCTTGATGCACAACTAGTCCATGAACACATTTAGCCCCTCCACATTCCCTTAAAACGTTAGCATTTGCTGAATTTCCAGCTAGTAACACGGTTAAACCATCAACGATCATGTTTCCCATTTTTTCCTGTCCGGTGGGTATCGTGAAATCTTTTCCGTGTTCTCTAGCGTTTTTTCTAGTTTCTAATAAATGTGCATAACGATTCAAACAAGTCACAAAAACTTCCAACAAACCGACTTCTCGGTAAACATCCTTGAAAATTTGATTGTGACGAAGTATATTTAATAAAGTTTGCATACAAGTCACGCTGCAATCGATGTGATTCAAGCTGTGAGATTTTAGGAAAATTGACATGGAAATTAATTCTTTGCAGGGAACAAAATTCAAAGAAAACACTAAAAATTCAATCAATTGAAAGAGCTTCTGTTGGATTTCTAACGGTTTATAATGGATCTTTTCTGTAAATTGACTTAAAGTGTTTTGGTTTTCTAATATAAAATAGTTGGCGTTATCAGAATGATATATACTAGAAATTGCATCCAATATTGTAGAGCAAAGCAACAGGGAGTTTGTTTTTAAGAAAGTGCTTTGTAATACGTGAAATGCTTGTATATTTCTAACGCTTGTTCCTTTACCAGATGGCTGGGGCAATGTAAATCCTTGCATTTGAAACAAAGAACCGGTGGAAGCTTGTGAAGGTTTTAATTCCATATAACCACACATACACAACGAGGTTAACATTAAAACAAGATTACGCACTGATTCTTGTGCATCGTTGGATCTTTCATTTTCTAATCTAAAAATTAGACATTACAATGCAATCGAAATATTTAAATTAATTACTTTAATAAAAAGTCCGAAAGAAATAAATATCCTTGTGATTGTCTAAAATCGTCCATTAAAACTGATGAGACTTCACTCGAATCTTTCAAAAAACAAAACGTTGTCACAAACATTTCGACTAATTCCAACGGTGCCAACTCCGGTACTCGTTGCATATTTTCAATACATATCGCCACACATCCTTTGGCTGAAAACGCAAGCTCCAAATTTATTCTTTATTTCATTTACATGCTTACAATGTATGTAATTAACCACAGGTGGCGTTAATCCGTGTCGTGATAATGTCATCAAAACTTCCGCAGCCGATTTCCTCCACATTACATTATGTGGTGAACAATGTGAAGTAATCGCCGAAAAAAGCAAAGTTAAATCATCTTTCCGTGCCAATTCTTCAGCAGGTATCCTATGACTACACAACCTAACTAATAACTAAAAACAAGCATGCGATGATTCGTACATTTTGTTTATTTACAACTAACTTGAACAAAAATTCTCTGCAGCAAAATCCTACGTTCCCTTGGTGTAAAATCACTACTATCATCTTTGTTGTTCGCTTCGTGTTCCGACATTTCCGGCAAATCGAAAAATAAATAAAGACACTTTACCAGCGTAGACGGTACCGAAACTTCAGACATAACCTAAATATTATTTCAGATCAGTAATTTCCTCAAAATGTACCAAATAAATAAGACTTTACAAGATGTCAGAAAGAAATGTGAGACTATATTCAGTGTGATCCAAAAAAAATTAGTCAAAGTAAGCCATGAACAAAAAACGGCATGTCTTTACTTAAACCACAGTATAGAGAGACTTCTGTCTATACTGTGCTTAAACCACTATTTATTTCGTAATGTCAAATTGACGTTTGTCAAAAACGTTGTCCAAACAAATCAAATATTTTCCTTTAGAAACCTACTTTAGAAATGGAATTAAAACAGAAAACGGTAAATGGCAATATTCTTATGTTGCCTGTTTTGAAGAAGTTGAATATTTTTCCAAGGACATTAAGAAATAAATTGTAGTGGTTTAAGTAACGACATGCCGATTTTTGTTTGTTTACTTTAACTATTTTTTTTTTGTTTTCGATCACACTTAAAATTATTTTACACAAACCTGTACTAATGTGGTATCACCAGCAGCTAATAAATTTAATGTAGAAAGTAACATCCATCCATTGCTAGATTCTTCACAATTTTCAATTTCTAAAAATTTTGCAATTGCACAACTTGCAGTTTCTGTGCTTTGGTTTGAAGCTCGTTTACGTATTTCCGATACCATCAGCAGAGAAACTTGTTGGCAGAATGCCAATATGTCCCAAAATTTTTCATTCATATCACAGGAGGGACTCGAACCAAAAACCTATACATATATTAAATGTTTTCCGTAAAAAATCGATGAAATGGTACCTTGCAAAATAGGGGTAACATGTTATATAATTTATCATCTCGTTCTGATTCAGTTAAAGGATGTGCTGGGTGTATGTATTCAGAGAAAAGCTTTTTCAAATGCATCAAACCAAGTTGTGTGTGTGGAGACCCAGATGTCTCCGATACATCACTGTTTGAAGCACTAGGGGTGTTTGTAACACCCCCTCGTAATTTTCTCATAATATTCATGGTTAAATTCTTAAAGACACCTAAAAATGTCCATCGTTTATTAATAAAGAATGCATTGTGACTAAATAAATAATTAATAAAAATAATATTTACTCATGTTTTATATGTAATTTACAGTGTGTTATCATGTCCATTTCTCAAAGAAAATTGAAAAATTCAAAATGAAAAAAAGGGCATGCGATATATCAAAATAAAGCCTGATTTACACCAAACTGCAGGTATTTTCGAAGCATTTAATCGAATCTCACGAACAATTTAAAAATATCAACAAATACAAATCCAACATGGTTGATAGGACATTCATCGATTTTTCAGACGATGTGTCGTGAGTTTACAGAATCCGTTGATTGTATGAAAAATGTAAACGTAAATGTACTGGCCTGATAAACTTTTATCTCGTTTTTATCGTTTTATAACAAATACGCCCATTTTGCTAAGAAGAGAGCGACACCAAAACACAAAACGCCGACACAAACACAAAATTGACAGAACTGTCATTTTATCAATTTTCCGACGCGATTTTGCACGATACTTTTTCCATCTTTGTTGCACCCAACGTTGCTGAATATGACTTTCATTAATGTACCACGTGTAACGCAGAAATTTTTTTGTTTCGTGACATTTAAATTTATAAAAGTCAGAAATAATAGCCGTTTTCGAGATTGTCCATGCGGAAATTAAATATTTTTTTTTTATGATTATTATTATTGATATAGACATTAGTCACGTTGTATTCTTGTTGTGAATTAATGAAAAACACTCTCGATAAATGTTATGTCAAAAACAATAATTGGTCGCATTCAGCAGGACGACAGTTGGCAAATGGTTGCCAGATTTCTGACAATCATCGTGCAGCTGTATGAGTATTATAGACTTTTATAATGATGGTTTTTTTTTATAATGATGGCTTTTAAATCTGGAGGAGGAATTAGTACTAATTGATGATAATGTTCATCTTTTCTTACACACATATTGCCGCCGTTTTGCTAAGCACGCTATTTATATCAACAAGCGCTACCAAATATGCCAACCGCTCAGAAAATTATTCCACGTAATTTTCGATGGTTCGGTTTGGTTAAAATGGGTTAATTTGGTCATTGATTCAAATGAATCTTTTCTGAGACCAGTCACAGTATGTATATTTAGGATTAGGTTAAGTGTTAATGTGTGTGTTTTTTTATTTTTGTGAAAGAGTAAGAGCTTGTTACTCAAGAAGTCCGCCCATACCTTTAGAGCACCGTTAATTATGCCAACGGTGAATGCTACCGGCACCTCTTGACTCGCAATTGAACCGAGCCGGACACGAGAGAGAATCGAACCCGAGACTCCCGCATGGTAATTTTCGATGTAGCTCGTCAGAAATCTGGCAACTACCAACTGTTGGGTGTGTTGAATGCGGCAAATTTTGTGGTTGAAATTCTGTCTAAATTTAAATTTAAAAGGTCACTTAAATGTATTTATCACTCCTTGCGACATCTAGCCCAAATGCGAGGAATGTATAAGCCTTAAATTAATATGACTGTATTAGATGGCGCTGATAATTACATTTTTGTCTTATGGTCAGGTTATGGTTTCGTGAGGTTTTATGAGCGTGACGAGTGTGTATCTCAATAAATTAAATAAAAATAATTTCACGTTATTTCTTTAAACATGCCAACGCGTCAAAGCGTTACCAGTGAATTTTGTTATTGTTTTTCTGGAATTAGCAATTAGCACTCATTCGGTTTTTCTTTTTTCTCTTTAAATCGTTTTAAACGAAGTCACCTAGGAAGCACTACCCTCTATCACTCAATCTATGATTTAAGTAATAATTCAAAGATAATTCAAGCGTTAAATAAATTTGTTCACAGCTGACGTCTGCGCACTGGCCGCACTGCGAGTTCGTGATGATTGCAATTTCATCCGTTTACAGCTCCCTATGGCCGATAAGCAGATACAGACTAATGCTTACGGCACTCACCGATAGGTGGCGCTGTGCATCTGCTAGACTAGCAGAATTCAAGCGTTGTCGGTTTTTTACAGTGGTCTATTTAAATCAGTTATAGTTCCCCGCATGTGGGTTAGATGGCACTGTACATCAAGTTCAAAAAATATTGCATGTCGGTTTTTTTATGAGTGTTTTTCTCATATATATAATACATATATATATATCTATTACATATATGGTTTTTCCAGACTGCAAGGGAGCGAATTTCAGTTACTTGAAGTTAGTCACAAATGAAATTGAATGTTTTTATTGGTAGATGAAATCCCAAACTGTTTGTTGGTACAGACCTATTTGTAGGGAAAGGTATCTCCAATTTAATAATAAAAAAAATAATTTTAGAAAATTTTCATTTATTAACTTTTACAAAATAATCGCTAATTTTTCTTTTAACTTTGGAGCTATCCGAATGCACTTTATCCTTCAAATTCATAACACTCTCTTTATTTTCACACAGACCTTCAACAATATTCTCAACATCCATATCTATAAACACACTTTCATCTTTATGATTCTCTTCGCTGCCTTTGGACGTTTTACTCATTTCATCGAGACAGGACAACAACGAACTCGACTCTACATTAACATCCATTTCCATCACGTTTTCCTCACCCTCTATAACATTAATCAGATTAATTATTTCATTTTGATATTTTGACCGCTTGCTTTTGTGTTTGAATTTCTTGTACTTGAATTCCTGAAAATTCAACTCTTCTTTCTGTGAAGACTCGACTACGTCACTATCAACATCGACTTCGGATGAACCGTTAAAAGACGTGGTTGCTATTGCATTATCTATATTTTGTGCAGGGTTTTCTTTGGGGGATTTTGTACTCGAAACGAAATAATTTTTAATCGATGGTTGATTTTTGGTATCAAAATAAGCCTGTTGGATGAACGGCAAGAACTTTTCTGTTGATAAATCTGCCGTCGTGAAACGACACAACAATCTCCACAACTGATCTGTGAACATGATATTGTTTACCTTTATAGTAAAATATAAAACATTTACTTATAGTAACTTTTTGCGTAGCCAAAAACGAATAGCTATCATAAATGACGTCTCTCAAATCTGAATCACCAAATGTATAATAAACCATGTTTCTGTTGGCTGCGCTGCACGCCATCAATTGAAGCATGTATTTTAATCGAGGATCACCTCTAAATGCACCACAACCCCAATTACCGGTGGCAACCGGTGCTAATTTCCCATTACATCTCGAATGAAAACCCACATAAGCCTAAAAATTAAAAATTAACAATTTGTATAAATTGCTGCAATTTATTTGACTCGTTACCTTATTCAATTCTCTGAGTATAAACGACGAGTTGAACTGGTCAGAAGGTTTGTTAAAATGGATTGCATCAATCGCAACAACGGTAGTATGTCTTCTCCCATAATTATCGAAAGGTGTCTGATCTTCATGATTTCCATCCCAAGTAAAAGTGTCTCCGTAACCTAAATAATTGCTAAATCGTTCCGCACCTACGAAGAAATAATTCCACATTTAAAAAACAGATAACTGAGATAGAGATTTTTACCTGTTATGACGAGAGCTTCCCTCGATCCTAATTCTTCAGTAAACAGTCGACTGATAATAAGTTCGGGGCATATTACGTATCGTATTTCTTCTTGTACGCAACCGTATCCTAAAACTCCACCTCCAACAAACCTAAACAGAAAAATGTTTCAACAAATTTTAATTTACATTTTGGAGTTAGAGGAAGTAGTAAGAAAGGGACAGGAAGGTACCTGGATCCGGAGGAAGACTTGGTGATGGGAAAGAGGATAAAATCTTGAAGAGGAAATTGGTGGTGGCGGAGAAGGGATAAAGGATGAAATATAAGTAGTTGTTATTTAAATATGCCAAATAAAGGTTATTTTGTTTAAAATTTTTATCAAATATTACTTGTTGGCAAAATCAACTTGTAGAAATCCATGTTCATCATCTTCGATTGTACCGGTATTTGTTATATGTAACCTCGTATTACCCAAATTATTTTCGAGTTTATCCCAACGAGGAACTTGATTTTTTTGCAGAAATTTTCGTTCAAATGTGACAACACCAACGGGAGCTAAAAACATTTTAATATTTTTTAATTATCTTTTTAAAATTGTTCTATTTCTTTAAAAATGTAAATATAAAAAACAACAAACCTTTTAGTAAAATCCTCTTGAAATAGTGAAATATACATTTGAATTTTTCAGAAACAGATTGTACCCGTTTCAGTCGTAAATGTGCAGCAAACAAGCTGAAATTTCACATTTAATTTATTGATACTTTAAAGTTGTGCGATAAATACCGAACGAAATTTAAGCCGGGATATGATCCAGAAACATCTTTCCTCCATGGAAACGTACATAAAAATCCATTAGCCAAGAGACAAGCAATTTGTAACTGGGTAAGACTGATCGAACGGCACAATTCCGTTTTTAACAACGGTAAATTGCCCGGTACGATTTCTGGTAGTTGTAATGCTAAATTTATGATTCTGGGTAGCAGGGTTTCGAAAAAAGCTTCACGTTCTTCTTCGCCTAAAACCTAAAAATTGATAATAAAAATTTTTTAACTTTTGTGACATACTTCATTGAAGAAATGTTGCAACGCGAGGAATTTCGGCAGACGAGTGTTGTACGAATTTATCGCTGCTTCTAAATCATCAATTTTGCTAATCGGCTGCAGTAGGGACTTTTCAATTAATTCCCAACGTTTTTCCAAAACGTCTTCACCGTTTTCCTACAAAAGAAATCTCAATATCAAAGAATGATGTAAATGAAAACTTACGTTTTTAATTGGGAATAAATTGTTGGAAGAGTAAGGCATTCGAACATGATCGCAGTCCCAATGGTGAGTTTGATGGTAATGATGTGGCTTCGGAGGCGCTTTTAAATCAACCGGTTGGTCGAAAAGTACTGCGTGGTATTTTGATGGCGATAAAATCGGAACGTCGAAATTATAACGGCCGTCATCACACATGTCTTCGATGTTAGTACCCAACCAAGTTTTAGTCCCCATTTTACATAATTGTTGCAAATTGTTGATTAAATATATTTATAATCAGAATTCCTTGTACCTTTCGTTGTCGGGTTGATTACAATTGCCACATATTTCAACAGATTATTAAGTTACATCATTTGTTTTTTTAGGTTATGTGTCACTTGCCAGTCTCACCACACAATAAATATTTAATTGATTACTTACTTACTTAACTGATAATTTCTTCATATTAATTTTTAAAATTGTACAATAATGGGAAAAATGCGTTTTTATAAATATGGCAATTTTTCAACATTTTAATTCAAATAAGCCGCCATTTTTTTATACATCACTACATTTCCTTCTATCCGTTAGATGGTGTAAACATAAATACCTTTAGTCTTAATTATAGGTTCCTTTTTTTTTGTATGCAATTATTTTTTATGGAGTTGTACGCGCAAACAGGTGCTGTTGTGCGAAAATTAAACAATATGTTCGAGTGTTTTAATCGGTCTTTTGCTGTTTAAATCGCTATGTTCGTCAGTATTTCATCTTGAAAATCATAAGGTAAATTATTTGTTTTTAAACTATTCGCTTCAGTATCGAAAAACGTCGATTGTAGGTTAGAAAAATGTTTACGTTATGTTGTGTTTACCTTTATGTATTTCGCTTATATGGTCGCTCGCAAAACGACAATTAATCGAAAAATCGTTTGTTTCGCGTTATGTAACAATTTTAAACAAAACAGGCGGGAAATGTTTTTCGTTTTTGTTTGTAAAAATGTTCAAAAACCTTGAAAGTTAAAAGACTTTCTCGGCCAGTTTGTTCCAAATTTTGAACGTTATTGATCCATTTTTTCTTTTCTCTTTTCCGACAATTAATGTTTTCATTAAATCCCGCGTGGCGCCAAATTTTAAAATGAGTAGTGCGACGTCACATAATCCCTAATGTCAATTGGCGTCAAATAACAAAAACGAATCGTGTGACGTCACACAATCCCAAATTGTCAATAGGTGCCAAATGACAAAAACGAATTGTGTGACGTCACATAATCCTAAATTGTCATTTGATGTCGTGTATCTGGTTAATATTTATATGTATATTTTTTTAATACTGAAGAAACTGCGTGTTATTTTTAAGTTATATCTTAGACATTTTAGTAGATTTTTAAGAATTTTTAAACCTATGCTGTCAAAAAAATTCATAAAAATTATAGTCATGTTTCTCAACATTTACTGTTTATATTAAAAAAAAGTCAAGTCCACGTTTAAGATAAATTCTTAATTTCAATATTTTTTTATTTTAGTTTATTACATTTGTCCAGTGGGAGCAAAAAATTTATAATTAAAAGAAATTATTGATAAAATTTGAAAATTGATGTACATTATTTTAATAATTAATAAAGATATAAACATTCAAATCGCAATATGTAATTACAAAACTGAATGGCTTGTACCGTTCAATACTTTGTTCATATTCGTTAATGTCGTGACATTTCATTATACCTTTACCTTTAAAGTCGGGGGTTTAAAATGTTCGTGTGCTTCGAAGCCGAAAGACTAGGTAGGGTGGACATTTCATTCCATACGTTTCAATATCACAATTGTAAATTTTTCCTTTGAGTTTGGTTGGTAAATTATTACTTTTTCTTATCCTACAGAACAGATCCCTTAATTCAATTATTCCCATTTTTGGATTCATCCCATGTTAATCGTAGATCGTAATAAATAATTTGTTTATATTAAAACCCTGTAACCCGTTTTTCAAGACTCG
The DNA here is from genome assembly GCA_018397195.1 of Lethrus apterus. Taxonomy (NCBI): domain Eukaryota; kingdom Metazoa; phylum Arthropoda; class Insecta; order Coleoptera; family Geotrupidae; genus Lethrus; species Lethrus apterus. The sequence goes on along the minus strand of JAFFZR010027467.1, from coordinate 10,739 downwards.
TCATTGGTTCGCCTATTTTAAACGAACATCATTTGTTTTTTAAATAGGTACCTATATTTTTTTGTGTATTTTGTAAAGTTGTATTTTTTTTTAATATTTAGTGTTTTAAATTAGTAGGTAGTATTCGAAGGAATTAAAAGGAAGGAAGAGGAAAAATAATTGAATTGGCCATAAAATAAAGAATTTTTTTTGTAATGATAAATTTTGGATTTTGGATTATTAATTAATTAATTAAAGAAATTCTTTCGTAAATTGTAATGTAATTTTACAATTTAATTTGTCGATTCTGGCGACTATTACGTACAAAATCTCGTATAGATTATTGTGTCATCTTCGTTCGCCATCGCTCCAAGTAAATTAAAAGACTCTCCCTTTTTTCGGTCCGGAATTATCAGCAAGGACACTTTTGGGCATTCGTGATTCGCGAAGAAAACCGACGCGACGATACGATTAATACATCAACGTCAACTGCATAATTTAATCAATTCGATGGCCATAACAAATGAAGTAAACATCTGCTACGAAAACTTTCAATTCGAATCTATCCAAAACCAACTATGTCAATTATTAAACTTCGTATCGTCCGTAATTTCGTTATTAACGGTTTTAATAAATAATTAGAAAATTGATTATACTTTAGTACAATTTTCATCTTCACTATACGATATTTATAAAGTTATGATTATGACTATGAGTTATGATAAAAAGGACTTGGACGAAGAGTATTTTGGGCGAATTGAAGGAATAAAATTGGAGTAGGTGTAAGATAAGAAAAAAATGTGGGAGAAGATGAATGGGTGAGGTATTAAGAAAATTGAAAAGGGAAAAAACAAGAGAAAATTGTCTCAATGTGTGGTTGATGACGCTGGAGAAAATCCAACGTTTCAATAAAATGTCGATAAATGTGCCACATAAATCGTATTGAAAAAAAGCTAAATAATTGGAAAATTGTAAGAAAAAGTTGCAGTTAATATTTGAAATGATGGGCTCGTTATGTAAAGACAACACGCTTCCCAATGGCAAGGGCGTTGCTAATATTTACAAAGTTGTCGGATGTCACCAAGGAGAGTATGTTACTCATGCTGTCTTTCTCCTAGATGTTTAATTGTTTCACAAAGTGTTGCTTTTTCATTCTTAAATAATCACACTTTCACCAAATCCACACTTTGAAGATTTTTGTATCCACACACATCACCTCATATCTGTCCCCGTTAGTTTACAAAACAATTACATCAGTTTTTCCCTTTCGCAGTGTCCCACATACACAATTGATCGTGTCCTGCGCTTGCTTCGAAACAACAACTTCCCTAATCTAGTTGGGGTATCGCGTGCTGACAACGGCGGCATTCCTCGTGTGGATTTTGTCCGAGACGCGCGCGTTCGCCGCAAAAGTTGCGCGATTTTATCTTGGTGTTGTCTTTATCGGCATCTTGCATGCGGCGATAAGGAGAACACAGTAGCGAGCATTTACAAATTACGCCGTCTTTTTTCCGGATTCGTTGGTGTCCAAGATGTACGTAAGGGAAAATTTCGTTTTATAATCAGTGGTAAGTGATTTTTAGTTTAATAGTCAGTTTGCTTATATTTTTGAAAATACGAAGTGATTTCGTATTTGATGAAAAAAGCGTTTGGTACGTTTCCTACATCGAGAGATAACGATTCGCGTTATCAATGAGATATTGATTTAAGGCTTATGACTAATCTCTGGGCAAGGTAAAAGATTTAGACTTTTGTTGCGTAAATGTACGTTACGTCAATTTTTCCATTGACGAAATTCAAAATTCGTACCGTTGAATGGATCGTTTCCAAATCAGTAAATCCCCACACAGACATTTTGATCAATTGATCAATAAATTAATAATCGGTTGTAATCCAAATCCATGGGCTATAGCAGCCCAACCTAACTAAATCAATCTAATGCCTAAATAAAATAATTCAAAAGGTGTAAGAACTTGCACTTTGTACGTACATACACCTCAGTGGATCGGTTTCGGACTTAGTCCTCATCAGCATGGGTTTACTAAATTTTGTTTTCCATAGAATTGGGTTTACGATTTGATTGACGTTGTGACGTAAATGTTAACGGTCCTATTTACTAGGCTGGCATTAATTTTCCTAATTAGAAAATTTTCCATTTTTTTAAGTAAACATTATTAGATTTTTTGCAATTTAAACTATTATTTTTATTTTTTTGATTGACGTCTTACGATGATTTTCTTTAACGATTGTAGAATGCGTGGCTTCTTATACAGTGAGATCGAAAAAAAGATTAGTCAAAGTAAGCCATGAACAAAAATCGGCATGTCTTTACTTAAACCACTATTTATTTCTTAATGTCAAATTGACGTTTGTCAAAAATGTTGTCCAAACAAATCAAAGCTTTTCTTTTAGAATTCTATTTTTGAAATGGAAATAAAACAGTAAACGGTGAATGACAATATTCTTACGATGCCTGTTATGAAGAATTTCAGGAGCACTTTCCAATTGAACATTTTTGACAAACGTTAATTTGACATTAAGAAATAAATAGTGGTTTAAGTAAAGACATGCCGATTTTTGTTGCTTACTTTGACTGATTTTTTTTTCGATCTCACTGTACATAATTAAGAAAATAATTATCATAATAATAATCATAAAAATAATAAAATTGTCAGTTACGTTTTCGTTTATGAAAAAATTTAAGTAAAAATTTGTTTCCATCATTTCTTAATAATTTATTTTTTTTCCTTTTTTATAACTTGTTTTTTTAGGTCGTTTTACTTTTGAAGGGGGGGGGCATTTTTTTTTTTTTTTTAATTTTGTGTTTTTTCTAAATTGTTCTGTCGCAGAATTTTTATTAACAATAAGTAATAATAAATCGGTAACCATAATAGTAATGATACATTTTCAATCATGTTTTCCTTGTATATTTTTTTAGTAAACATTATTATTAGATTTTTGCAATCTAAACTATTATTTTTATTTTTTGATTGACGTCTTACGATGATTTTCTTTGACGATTGTAGAATGTGAATGAAAATAATTATCATAATAATAATAATCATAAGAATAATAATAAAATTGTCAGTTACGTTTTCGTTATCAAAAAATTTAAGAAACAATTTCTCTTAATAATTAAATTTTTATTTTTTTTCCTTTTTTATAACTTGTTTTTAGGTTGTTTTGCTCTTTGCGGGGGGGGGGCACCATTTTTTTTTTTTAATTTTTGTTGTTTTTCTAAATTGTTCTGTCGCAAAATTTTTATTAAATGTTTTCTTATGCTTTGCTATATTTTATTTCAAATTATTTGATGAAGAAAAAAATGAAAAATCCAAAGTAGTATCATTTCTTAATACATAATTCTATTTTTAAGATTTTCCGTATTTTATTTATAATGTTTTATATTTTGTATGTTAATATTGTTATACAAAAAATTTTGCTTTTTAAATTTACTGTTGCTTTTTCGACTTTACATTATATTTTTTATAATTATTTATAATTATTTATAATTATAATTTTTTGTCCCAATAATTATTATTTTATGAGAAAAAAATTATAAAGATTTATAGCAGTAATTCTTTTTAATTTTTACATTTTTCTTTCATTAAAATTATCAAAATCCTCCAAATTGAATTTAAACGAAAGTGGGTACTTTGAAAAAGCAATAACGAATTCAATAAACAAGACCCCATCGTCGTAGCGCGTTTCATTATCGAGTTACGCTCCCCAAAAGGTAATCAGTGTAATCACCAAGCAACGTTTACCAACATTTCTGCAGTTTGTAGACGGAAACTCGTAATTCGAAATAGACTTCATTTTCTTTCGTGATCAAAAATTGATTTTGTATTAAACTTTGAATAAAATCCCAGGACTGTCGGAAATTGTCAAAAAATTATCCATTGAAAAATGGGCAAAATCTCAGAACTGGATGAAATTTTATTCATTTATTAAGAAAATGATGACGAATTCGTTAAAAATGGTCCCACCATCCTGTCATTATCCAATCAAGAGCTATCGATTAAAAATGTAAATTTTTCAGTCTCGCTCGTCTGTGTTTCAAAATTGGGTTGATCGCCTCTTTCGATGTTGAAATCTTCAATAAATTAAATTTAAATTGTTTGTATATGAAAAATCTTTAATTTTGTTTCAACTGGGCATTTAAAAAAATCCGTTGAGCTGCGTTGGATTGGTTGTAAATTTGTGCTTCTTTTCATTAATTCGAAAAAAAAGCGTCCGATAAATGAATAACAAACAAACCGACCAGCAAATATACACGTAAGTCGGTGGACTTGCTTGATTTATGTATGCGTGTGAGAAATTGCATCTGTCGTCACTTGAATATCGGAGCGTTATTGAAACTGATACTCATTAAGCCATTATTACTTATTAATGAAAGAACAAACTGTCGGTTCCTGTGTGACCCAATAATCTTCGCACTTTCGTAGTTTTATTATCTTTCCCGGTTTTATTATCTTTCACGACCCGGCGTTGCTTTACGACACGAAACACATACACGATGACTCATGAACCCACCTTTATCCTCCTCCCTTAAAAAAAATGAACACATATTTTATAAGTAATTCTAAACGAAAAATACTGTTTTTTATTGACAATTTTTTTAATTATTAATACGGTTTGGTAGACGGGAAAAATATTATTATTAATATAAATTAATGTAACACTTAGGATTTGTTGTGGTAAAATGTTTACACAACAGATTCTTCAACGCCCTCGACGAATAAACAAAAGTCCATTAAAAATACAATAATCGACGAGGATTACGGTCATGCTGTAATGTTACAGTACAAGTCGTTGAAAAATTAATGTCTTTTTTCCCTCGCTTATGATGTTCTTTAATGGAACTCCGCGTGGTAGGTGTAGTTTTTCCGATTAATCGCGTGATTTGTTTCCGAAGCCGCGAGTAATTTTCATTTATGTACTTATTATCGTAAACAAGTTTACAATTTTGATTTTGATTGATGTTTTTCCGAAGAAATTCAATCCATGGCATTTTTCGAAATTTCGATTGGAAAAAGTTCATTTAAGTGCACGAACGGTCAGTTCACGAACTGTATAAGTAGACAGTGAGTTGCGTGAAATTTGAGTAATTTATCACGTGACCTTTCTTGCCTATCCGCGCAGCCAACTTTGGTAAAAGTTTCTATGGATTTGCACTCATTTTTTTTTCGTTTTTCTTTTCCCTCTCAAAGTTTCACCAATTCCATTTTTGTTGTGTTTCCACGTAGGCGTAATTTTTTCATTTTCAAAACAAGAAGGCTGTGCAGTGTTGTTATGGAGCTGGAAGGAGGAAAACTTTAAAAAAGGTGTGAAATATTTCTGTTAGGACTTAATTTACGGAGTGGAAGTGTGAAGGGTAAAGAAAGAAATGTGGCAAAGGTGATGATAATATTTAGAAAGAAAATTGGAGAAGAGGAAAATTAAAGATTTACATGGAAACAAAGAGAAAACGTACAAATGGTTAATGGAAGGGACGTTCTTTGGAGAAGGCGATGGGTAAGCCGTTCTGTTAGGTTGAAGAATAACGGAATAAGGAAGAAATGAATATGAAAGCGAAATTTGAACGAATAACAAACGAATTGAGTATTAGGATATAATTGGAAATGATGTTTATCAAAGGGGGCAACATCCCTGCGAAATAAAAAATTGTTTCTGCGATAAAAATAAATTAATATAGTAAACGTGGAAAAAATTGCAATATTATGCAGATATGACATTGTGTTATATTAAGAGTGGCACGATTACTTCACATTTCACGACATGTTACGACAGGACACGCATAGAATAATGTGCTTTGTAGAATAATATGCTTTGTTTTTAAATGCCCATGGTCCATAAAAACCCTTTTTTTATTTGAAATTGTACTTTATGTACAACCCATTCACTGAGTGGGGAATATGTAGAGCGAATATGATTAAAATGTGAAGCCAAGATGACGGAAAAAATGGTTTAAACGGAATAAGGGTGGGTCTCAGTTAACCAAGTTTTTTTGAAAGCACATTATTTTTTATTTTTATTTGTACTTTCATGGATTGCTCAACCCATTCATAGAGAGAAAATCAACATGGAAAAAAGTGAATGATTTTAAAAAGAATCGAACCCATTAGATATTTTTCCCATTTTTAATTTTTTAATTTGAAATTTTAGTTTCTATGGATTTGTTCAATCTATAAATATAGTAATAAAAAAAGCAATGTGAAGCCAAAATGGTGTACTTTTCCGTCATTTTTGTTTTTTTTTTTTTTGTAGATTCTGTAGATTTGATTACTGATTATTGTTTTGTTTCAGTGCGGTCCATGGCCGGGCACCCCGAATCGGCTAGCACACATGCTCGCCTCCTATACTCATCATCCGCCAGGTGTCGCCAACGTCGTCCGCGTCTCTGGTTCTATTCCTCTTCATCCTTCCCCTTTGCCCAAAAATCGAAATTCTCGCATACGACCCTATCACCAGATCGAACCCCATCGCCAACTGTACTTGCACTCACTTAGCCAATAAAACGTTCGACTTAGCCGTAAAAAAGATTCGAAACGTGGACACCGCTTCGTATACATTTCTACCTCTGCAATATAGTCGTCAAGTAGGCGATTTAATCGTACTTAATGTGCATGAAACGGCAAGGGAAAAGACGTCGCAAAACGTAACAGTTGCCTTAATATATACATATATACATAATAAGAATAAGTGTCCTTATGGTTGCATTTATATCCTTGTTCCTCTCCTTATTGAGTTAGCGGGTATCTGAAAATATGGATAGGTCGTCTTATCGAGCCTCGTTTATGAACAGGAGACGCACTGTAACAGGTAATTTTTTAAAATTTATTTGCCATTGCCATCTGACTGTTGATATTGACAATTATTAAAGAAGTTGTAAAATCACCAACCGAATTTATTAATAAGTCGAACTTGCATTTAATTACGGCGGATACGTGGATTTCTCGACGAGGAAACGATCAACCGGATGCTTTTATCAGCGACCGGAGGGGCGTGTATAAGGTGGGATAGTGGATTCTTTCGAGGAAGAACACTAAACTGACAGGTCAATAACGGACGTGCTGGTTAAATATTGGGATTGTATCGGATGGCAAATTAACGATCAAATATGGAAATGGGGCTGGGGTTATTGTTTTGGTAGCAATTTGTAAAGCGTTGAGTTGTTCCATGTCTTCCAAACTTTTTTGGACAAAATCCTATAGCTGATGAAAATCGACACCCCTCGTCAGTAATTGAGAAAATAACGACAAATTGAAGCTCTCAGTATCGTAACATGTCTCAGTGGCAAGCAATAGATTAAAAATGTTTTTTTTTTAAGATTACCGCCGAACTGAACGTTTCCGCAAAAAACGGTTTTTTATTTTACATCAGCATTGCCGAACTTACATTTGGCTTAAATTTGAATCAAATTCTTCAGTTAACCATAAACGGAAATTTAGGGGGCATGAAGTCGAAAATACGTTTTTAATAAAAATTCATCGAATTTTTTTATGTTTTAATTGAAGATAATTCCATTAAAAAATGTCCAATTTAAGTCTGTTCTGATTACAACCAATCTAAAAATTTAAACCCAACCCAATAACAAATATTGATTTTGTAAAGTCCACGTTATTGAAATTTTGTCTTATGGATATTTACATTACACGCAATCGTTTCCATAAAATGTTAATTGCGGACTCGAAACTCGTCGAAGGTTGAACACCTACGTACCTCACCTATTTTCATGTTTTCTGTTTAAAATGTGTGGGAAAATTGGACGCTTCAAATTCGACGTTACAAAGTGATCGCGCGACGACACTCGCAGCTATCGTTCCCATCGTTAAAATTCAAACGGTTTCGATTTTTCCGAGACAGCTGTTAAAATCACCCGACCTCCTTGCAGCAGGACCATTTAAAAGTAATCGTTTGCGTTAGCGCGTTATCTATGAATTATGTATTTGGGTTCGTGTTTCGTTAAAAGAAAAAGAAGGTATGCAAGTGTCGCAAACGCTTGCAATTTTGATTTTTGCATAAATAAATAAAAATAGCAAAATATCAAAGAAAAACTAAATTTAACATAGGGCATAAGGTAATGAAAAGAGGAAGTTTTGCAGAGCAAATCCAATACACTTATTACCCCCTTCCCGAGATTTAACGAAAACAAAATGTCATTCGTTCAGTGGATTAAGAAAACGACAGTTTTCACAAGGGTTCGCTCCGTAATAGAAAATTACATTGAAATAAAAAAATATTTCGTTCTACAAATATTTGCGAGGCTTGCTTTCCTAACATAAAACTGCTTCTTAAAACATTGAACTCGTGGAGTTATTAACTGTATTAAAATTAAACGCTTTCATTTTCCACTTTTTAACCGTTAATTTTGTAATGTAATCTGTGTTTTTAAGTCTGCCATCTCATATCCACTAGTTGTACTAACGCCGAATGTACCAACCCCAATTGGTTAGTTTGCAATCATTTTCTACAATTACAATACTTATGTTTCAATTTTGAAATAATAGGGATTAATTAATCTTGTCTTGATACATTGCCCATTATTTATTGTTGTATAAAAATATTGGCTAATAAACAGTGCATTCGCCATCTGTTGTTTAAAAATTGCATTAAAGCTTTAAGGAACGACCGTTTCGCGAAGAATTCCAACTTGACAGCCGTCGACTTGGATCCGTCATTTTTAACGGTGTTATTTTCGGTGATGAATTGACGTTCAGTCGTGGATTTTTCGCGTCCGGCGTAAAATGTAGACGTCGTCGTCGTCCCGCAGATCGCCAAGTAAACAACAGTATTCGATGATGCGTCCAATTCGCACGCAATTAGGTTAAGTGCAAAACCTTCACTTGATGTTTCTTACCAAGAGGTACTTAAATGAGCATTCTAATCATAAGTTAGCATTCCTGCGCACCTCGAGATGGATTACGAACTCGAAGTCTTCGAGGTGTACGACGACACGGAACAACCGACAAACAGGAGGCATCTGAAGCACACCAGGAAAAAATGTAAACAAAAAGCATCCGTCATCAACATAGACAATACAGATAATGACATTACTAGATCTAAAACTAGTGTAGTTGGTGGTGAACGCGACAGGAGACCCTTAAGTTTGCGGCAATCCATCATTAGTGTGTTTAGCAAGTTGGTCGTGTGGAGAAATCAACGTAGGTATCAGACAACCGTATCGGATAATAAATTAGATTCACCACATTCGTCCCGGGACATTCGTAAAGGTTACATACCTTGTGGTAAGTATGTGTCGTATGAGCTTGAAGTTTGTTGCCGAGAATGTTTCAAATATTTTAGTTGATAAATTAAGCAAATTACAAAAATGTTAGATTATGAGTAATAGGTGTACGTGTATGATTATATCAAATATTTTAATGAATTTTGATTTTTACGAACACAGTAAACCCAGTAAAAATATTGCAAAGGAATTTGTAGTCGAGCATAGTGTAATTGTGCTGTAGGTGCACACATACTTTGGAAAATTTGTGTTGATAACAATGGCAAGGATTCAGTTACATATTTAATCTGTGTGAGTCATTCAAAATAATAATTACAAAACATTCCTTCTAATCAAAGCTGCTCCACTTTTACCTTGATTGCATATTTTGGACATGTATCATTGTTACGATACGACCTTTTAACTTAAAATAATTGTAAGCTTGTAAATGAGTTATCGAGCGTTAAACAAAAACAATAAATTTTAGTTACAAAAGCAACAGTTAAAATCGTCTACTCGATAATTAAACGAATCGAAACGGCAAATACGTTCAATGTGCGACTAATAGAGGCAATAATTTTTGATTTGAGGTCAAGGATTTCGTTGTTAATTGTATTCGTCGTGTGGAAAAATGTTGTGTTAAATTGAATTTTTAAGTGACGAGATTTTATTTTTCGTATTTTTGTGATTACGTTTATGCAGGCTGTTTGCGCAAATTTTGTTTTCTCGCTGCGCCCCTTATCACTGAGCAAATGTTTGTCGTAAGATGTTCAAATCGTGATGCAGGATTAAAAACGATGTATTGCGATTTTTTCCTCAAAAAGGAGATTTTTTCAGGATACGTCAGGATACAAACAATTGAATATACAAACAAACGCGGATCGGTACCCGATTCGTATTTAAAATTCTGGAACAGTTGATGGTTTCCGCCCAGGGAAGAACGCCAAACTCGCTACGCGTCTCGATAGGATCGAAAGTCACCAACGTTATACATAGCAGTTCCGTGATTTATCGACATGACAAAATGAATGACAGAGAAAACTAGAACATTACGGTTTCAAAGGGTTCACTGGGTCTTGATATATACTTGAAGGACAGCAAATTATCAGTAATTAACAATGGGGAATGTAACACAGAAAGGTTGACAAACAGGCATGCCCGCTACTGGGACCAGCCTTCTTTCTTGTATGTATGAATATACAGGCTGTTCAAAGTTATCTGCGCACTATTGCTATCTTCGTTATTTTTGGAGCTACAGAGTCGGTTAAATTAGCAAAGATACAGTGATTTTCCGCTGATTACAATGCTTCACACAAAAAAAACAATTGCGCATCACATTTCAGAGCCAACTCGGATAATTAGATTTTTTAAATGGAACAGCCTGTATATTTATGTAGCAGTCGGTAGAAAATGAAATTTTGCACAAAATCTTCTTATACTACTATAACCCAGAAATGAAAAACAAAAGAGCTACGACGACATTAATACAGGTCACCGCACATGTGATAACTTCCTTATTAGAGAAGCTACAGTG
>JAFFZR010027466.1:0-45220 GCA_018397195.1 Lethrus apterus | reverse complement strand
TTCAGTTTGTTATCAAACGTTCATGCATATCGCATCGCATCGAATGTCTTGTGAAAAATCTCTGTACACATAATTTGCATTCGATTCACTCAACACATTTGTATACGCATTTAGAAATTTACGACATGAACCGTAACTTTACAAAAATTTGCATATCCGAGACTTATTTAAAAAAAAAAAAACTCGGTATATTTCGCCTTCGCGATGGATTCTCGTAAAAATTTATCTAAAGGTTTTTGCTCACAAACGTGCAGTTTGAATGCAAATAAACTTTGCATTTTCTTTGATGTCTCGTATGCACATTTCAAGAGCTACAAACTTGAAACAAATAGCTTTTGTGTTCTTTCGGTCGAACATTTGTTCTAGAAACCAACTTAACAACGTTTGGTCTATTAAATATGTACCTAATAAAAAATTGAATTTGTGTGTGTTATTACGACTAAATCATATTATACTCTAGAGTGATTATTATAAATATTACTGTATCGTAGTTTATAATTGATTTAATTAATCAGTATAATTGATTTGTTGCTAATTTAAACGTGAGAAGAAAACAACAAACTTAATAATTAATTAAGCAAGTAGGTGAATTTATTAATCAGATGGCAGCAAACATTTCTAGTGTAAATCTATATTATTCCTACAAAGTACAAGTCTTGAAATTTTTACTCATAATACCCTTTTTACAACTTGAATAGTTTGCCTATACCGTCTCTTCATACCTCGACAATAATTTCATTATCAGTTACTCTTTTCGCATATTTTTTGTTTATTTCTCCTGTTTCATAAACTACACATTACATGGATTCACCATGTAATGTGGAGTTTTACGAAGTATTAAGAAATGTACCCACAATTATTATAGACACATTTCGGAAACAAATTTTTATTCAGTACATATTCAAGAAGAAATGTACCGATTGATAAAAATTTGAAAAAGATTTTCGTATAAGGACATCGAAAATACTCGTAAATATTAAATATACATAACTTTGACCGAATGTTGGCGCCGTGTATTCGTTGATCTTTTAGTCAACATTCGTACTTTTAATTCTTTTAAGTAATGGAAATAAATGTCCAGTACTTTTAATTAGTGTAATTAATTATAAATGCCTATATATTTGAATTGTATGAAAACGCCCGTAGCACCTAAATTATGGCTAATTTATGTATGAAAATTATTCAGTATAGTTTCATAAATTTTCATAGTGTTAATATAAATTCAGTTTGAATAGTATAGACAATTACGAAATCAACAAACTATTACAATAATGTAATGTAATCTGGTATAAATAACATCAATTTTCGAATAATGCATTTAATCATTGCGTTATACAGTCAGAAACAGTAATCTTTGTGCATCATATAACAATTGCAACAAATAACATCCACAACTAATATTTAAAAGTAACGATAGCATTACTATTTTATCTTTTAAGTAATGTGACTTGATTAATGACGATGACTGATGAGAGTGATGAAATGTTTCGTTACCTACTGTGTTTTTCAACACGTAAATAAAATACGGGTTGACTTCATTACGACTTTTTTCAATCTATCATTTCATAAGCCGGCCCATCATGTGGCAGTAACCCTACTTTACGATATTAGCATTTAATGCTAATAAATTTTATTTATCAATGTCGATATCATATATATGATATATAAACTTTTGCAAAACGCAAAATACATATTATAAATTTAGGTAATATTCAATTTATTGCCGATATGATTTATTCCTATATAACTTTATATTTACAGTGATAGCGTAAAGGTTGGATCATATTCGATAAAATCTTCCTTGGGCAAGTAAGAAAAAAATGCTCGGACAGGTCGATTTTCTTTTTTAAATGTCTTTCTTTTGCTATACGTATATTTTGTATTGCTTCATCTATGTTCGAGTTATGACGTCATTACTTGTTTTTTAAAATTGCAACACCCTCTTTTGATAGTACCATTTGAAAGAGTACATTTTTCTGCGTATATACGCCAATTTTTGTGGTATGTTATACGGGTGTCCCCGAAAGGTCTGTACAAAATAATAACACATATTCCTGAGGCCAAAATAGAACGATTTAACCCAACTTACCTCTATTCAAAGTTGCTTCGTTTAGCCGCTAGAGGAATACAAATTTCCTGAAAAGAAATCGTTTTTTCGAGAAAACTTTATAACGCTTCTCGCGATTGGGACCAAATTTGATATGTGGATTTGTACTAAAAGAAAGCATTATTTGACATTATTATTATTATTTTCTCTTCTGCGTGTTTTGTAAGTGGTCAAAAAATGGTCATCCACATCTTAAGAAGCTCATAATTTTTTTGTTATTAGATGAATACTTTTGAAACTTTTTTTGCTGATAGACACATATGTTACCTACATTTCTTGCTCCATTTCGTCATTTCTCATAGTTTAGGCAGAAAAAATTAATAACCCTCAACACGAACTAGAAATGTTCGAATATACCGCCTTGTGCATGAATGCAAAGATTAACACGTCGTAAAAATTTGAACTGGACCCTTCTCATCATTTCGTCATCGTTTTTTAGAGTGTCTACTGCAGGAATTATGGCAACGCATCCTAAATGTAGTAGACACTCTAAGAAACGATGTCGAAATGATGAGAAGAATCCAGTTCAATTTTTTTACGACGTGTTAATCTTAGCAATCATGCTGAAGGCGGTATATTCTCGAACATTTGTTGTGAATTTTTTCGTTGATTTAATTAAAATTTCTAGTTCGTGTTGAGGGTTATTATTTTTTTCTGCCTAAACTATGAGAAATGACGAAATGGAGCAAGAGACAAGAAATGTAGGTAACTTATGTGTCTATCAGACAAAAAAAGTTTCAAAAGTATTCATCTAATAACAAAAAAATTATGAGCTTGTGAGATGTGGATGACCATTTTTTGACCACTTAAAAAACACGCAGAAGAGAAAATAACATGTCAAATAATGCTTTCTTTTAGTACAAATCCACATACCAAATTTGGTCCCAATCGCGAGAAGCGTTATAAAGTTTTCTCGAAAAAACGATTTCTTTTCAGGAAATTTGTATCCCTCTAGCGGTTGAACGAAGCAACTTTGAATAGAGATAAGTTGGGTTAAATCGTCCTATTTTGGCTTCAGAAATATGTGTTATTATTTTGTACAGACCTTTCGGGGACACCCCGTACATTCAGATAAATTCAAAAATATTTTAACGATTCTGTTGTGAAGCCATAATGAGTCGAAGAAAATGAATTTAAATAAAATTGATCACAAACAAAAAAAAAAAAAAAAAATTAAATAACCAATATTTGTTGCTTTTATTAATAATTTTGATTTTTTTGCAATTATAATGCACCATGCTGTCTGTATATTTGTAACTATCTATTAAAATACAATTTAACCGGTTAATAAATGAAAAGACAGAACAGCTTGATCATCAATCAATCATAAAGGCTCATGTTTCAACGCCATTCGATCAAAATATATTTTAGGGGAACATAAGGGTGCATTTTAACTTCGAAAGGGTGTAAAAGTATATTTAAAAGAATGAAATATATTGTCAATGCGTAAAATGTACCATAATCGATTATAACGTAGTGCGGACTAACAAAGGTCTAATAAAATGTAACCTTGGATGAACTATACTTTTGCAATATATTTTTTTTATTGTTTGTTGATTTATATTTTTTTCTGTAATTATTATATAAATTGCTAGTTTATTCAAATACACCTAATTCTTGAATATAAACTTTGTAAGCGAGGATATAAATTGAAAAAAAAAAATTCTAAATTGCCATGTTTTCTATTCCCTTTAATGGAACGATTGAACACACGTGTCTATAAACCCCGCCACGTGGTAACTCCTATATTAAAAAGGGTTAAACACTACTTAGGGTTTTTTATACGCACAATATTTCCTTAGGGGACGATTTTATTGGTACAAATGCCTTTCCTTTCTCAATAAAGACTTGTTAGTCGACTTCTGTTGTCAATACTATTCACTTGAAATTGACGATGTGTGCGGCCACAATGCGACGATTAAAATATTCAACTAGTGACATTTCGGAATCCATTTAAAAAAGGACGTTTTTGCAGTAAGCGTCGTTTATTAGCAAGAATAAAACAATTTCAATGGCCGTTGAAAATAAGATCAATTCGATGGCAAAGACGACCTTGTTTAAGACAAAAGGTCTCGACATTAAAACGGCGTGATGGAGGTAAAAAATAAAAACGTAAAAATTATCACTAACAAGAACAGTGACTGAATATTTTTTTGCCGTTATTATCCATAGTTTTATCCCTTTAATTTGGTATATACCGCGACTTGTATGTATTATTATTTAATTTTACGACTAGAAGAGACACATTTCATAAATTTTATCTTTCTGATGATTAGGTTACGGAAAGTAAGATGATTTTTATGGTGCTGGGGGTAATTTCTTTGTTTATTACTTTATAATTGCCTCGTATTTTATAATTACTGTTGATCTACTCAAATTAATTTAGTTAATGGTACGAAAAGAACGATAGAGTATGTAAAAAAATAAAATAAATTATAAGAAAAATGTGTTCTACAAAATTATGCTCTATACAGTGGATTAAATAATTAATTAGGTAATTAATTTTCGATTTTTAGCTTCATTTTTATTCAAAAGCAACTTAGGCGTAATCAGCCCCTCTCCACCCCTCGCACATCTGATAAATGATCCACATGTGGATAACAAAATTAATTATTATAACTTATTTTCAATAAAGGTATGCAAAGAAATGAATTTTATACTAACTTATACAGGGTGTTATGGTAGTCCACGTAGAATATTTAACTACCCGTACAAATCGCGGTTCTTAACAAAATTTTGTTTGTAATGTTATTGAATGCGAATATTTTTTTGCTATTTTAACCCCTTATCTGCATATTGAAATGTTATGAATTGAAAAAACCGAGAAAGTGAAAATGTTTTTGTGCGATAAAAACTATTTTAATTTTAACTGTGTTTAGAAGAATTTAGGAAAAAAATGATAAATAAAAGTAATGCTTGTTTTAACGAGTTCTAATGGTGATTAAATTTTCTACGTGGACTTCCATAACACCCTGTATATGTAGGTTATATTTGCAGATAGGAAAAAGAAAACAGGGGACGTTTAATAAAAAAAGACCTTTTATTAATTTCTTTGCGCTATACTCTTTTTTATTATTTCTTTCATCTTTTTCATCAGGACAAGTCTAACATTTTTATCAATTCCTTCACTCTTTAAGCCAAATTCTTCTATTGCTCTCATTTTATAGAAAGCATACTTTTGTTGTATTCTATATCTCGCAATAATTATATGTTCTTCTCTTCCGTATTTCCATTCGATTTTAGGCTTCATTCCATGAATTTGTACACCGATTTACTTATTCTTTTTGTCGTCCTTAGTTCTTTCTTTATATTTTGTTAATAACATCTTGTAGAGATAAGGAAATGTAATAAATTGTAATAAATATATTTTGATTACACATCACGTTTTTTATTGATTGTTTGTTCAAGATTAAAAGATAACTTTAATGACACCTCTAATTTTTAATTCGCTCCATGACCTTGCCTTGGTAATTTTTCTTGGCTCTTATATTTCGCTTTCATTTTTACCTTTTTCTCTCTTTTTAATATACTCTTCTTAAAGCACATCTTGCTTTGAACAAAATCGGTATATAAATATTGGTTAATCCCTTCAAGATTAATTCATTCAAAGCCAATGGGGAAAATTTGCAATTTAGTTACTATTTACAAATTTTTAGAAAATTTATAAAAGGGTTTTTAACCAGGAAATAAATAATCAAATGGGATAGATTTTTTTTTAATAGGATTGATTATTGCAAATATTGAGCTTTGGGTTATGATTGAATAAAACGAAGATAAAAATTGGAAATATGAAGACAACATAAAAAAGTCCAGTAACAGTAATAATAGGTCAGTTGAAAATTGGCAGAAAATGCCTTTAGTAGCAAAGAGTGGTTGGCGAAGATGATGGTGGACTGGAAAGAAAAGACGAAGAGAGGATTGAGAAATCTGTGAACCATCATCTAAATCAAAAACTCTGGCTTTAATGAAGAAATTTTAAATTAAATTTTTTGTTACAATTTCGATTATTGGAGAAAAGTAATTTCGTACTTTAGTACTTACCGTCGTGCGAATGTGGAGTGGATGCGGTTTTTTCCATCCTATTTATGGGTCGTGGTTCAGCTGAAACAATATAAATTTATTAAAATAAATTTCCTGATAAATAGTTCCTAACGAGATGGCTAGATACGAATAGGACTCGTATAGCAGGATATATGCAAAAGCCCGGCTAAGGGTGAAAAATAATAGTATGGGGTCAGCGATCCTTTGGGAGTCATAAGGGGTAAACTACCCGCGACGTTTGGACATGCGGCCGCAGCCTTCTGGATCCGTATAAATAATGCACTTACTGATAGATATGCAGTATCACTAACATGTGCTTTTAAAAATATTGGCCGTCAATAATATGTAAGATAGTCTTACATAAAATGAACAAACTTTTGTATTATCCACGAACTATCCATTGCGGTTATTTAACTTTCATCAGTCGATATGCATTAACATATCGGTGAAATGTGTTTTCCCCAATTTGACATTTGCATGAAGAGAGGAAATTCATTTATATTTGATGTTACATCGCATGCTCGCCACCAAATATGAATATACGATTTATGAATGTTTAAAACCTCATCTACCGAATGCATTTTCTATGGATACCGCAGGATATTCAAAAATTCAGAATGCAATTAACTTGTACAATATAGCAATGCATCAATTGACATTTGTAAATATCAATATCGATTTAATATTCATTACGGTTTCGATTACATTTAATTAAAATAAAAAATAAAATAAAAAAATTGTATGTATTCCAAAATATTTTAATTTTTAACTTAAATTTAGTTCATGAATAAGCTAATAAATTATGTTGTCTTATTATAGCGAGTTTGTATGGCAAGTTGAAATAAAAAGATTAAATGATTAGGAAACTGTACTAATCAAATTGAAAAAATACTACGGATAGAAGAAGAACAACATTTGGTTAAGAAAATAAAATTACTAGTAAAATTTTGTCATTGTTCAGAGTCCAATTCAATTATATTAAAAGTATAATCAATTCTAAATAAGAAAAGATAAAAAACGATAATGATCGATATTAATAAAAAAATTAATAAAAAAATTCCTACATTAAAAAATTGATAATTTTTTATCTAAATAAGATGATAAATCCTTAATTAAAATAAAGTAGATTTTTCATTGCAACATTATTCCATTGTTCACGTTTAAGAATTATTTGTAAATTTTAAAATTATTTTTATTATTACTTTATGTAACGTTTTCGGGTCTACAACCTTAAAGAAATGAAAAAAAATTCATATATGTAACTAATAAATTTTAAATTATCTTGTTAAAATTCTTAACAAGGATATTAAAATTTCATTTTTCGTAGTTATGTAAATCGAGTAAAAATTAATACAAGTTCACATAATACGTAATTAAAAAATTGTAATTTTGAGTAAATGCAAATGAGTTCGTTTAAAGCTATAAAATTATTATATTTAATTTGCATAATTTAAGAATGAGTCGGAAACATTACTAACAAGATTAAATCATCTGTTTAAAGCAATTAAGATTAATTTGCTAAAAAAAGTCTGAGCAAATTAATTTATCGAACTAATAAGAAAAAATTAATGATTTGAAAACGGCAATAATCGTCGATAATTGCTTGTACAATTTATTGTCCAGATTTTTTTGATTAACCGGCTATCAAATGCAGTTCTATAATTAATATAACTACTGTAACCAATCGATTGGGGGTTTCTTCTAATAAAGATGACAAAAATACTGACATATGGATTCGACGTGTTGACAAATCTGACCTCATAAATTTCATTCTATCTAATTATCATCATTTTAGAATTTATCACGTTATGATTATTATTCATGTTTTATCATTTAATTGTTTAAGTTGATTATGTTCGATAAAATAAATTCTACTAAATTAACGAATGTTTTATTTGACTTATCTTTTCGTGTATTTTGAAAAGAAAGTATTTTTTCAAACAATTAATTTTAATTACCAAATTTAAAAACATATTATCATTAATATTCGGTGAAATGGATAATGTTGTGTCATGATGATTCAGTTTCTATTTGTTCTTTTCTATTATTAAAATCAAAAAGCATGCCTAGCGACCATTTAAAGTAAAGAAAATTTACGTTTATATAAATTTAGAATAAATTAGGGTAACGTTTATTATTATTATTATAGGTAGAAATTTGATGGTTCGAACTCATTTCAAAAATATTACAAATTCCGACACGTTCGGAAGATATTTGAAATATTGAGGTGTTATTTAAATTCAAACTCTTTCCTGAAAATTAAAAGTTATACGAACTCAATATGAGATACTGATAAACCATCAGTATCTCATATTGAGATTTTGAACAGTAAGGATTAAAAAGCTTAACCCCACGCAAATGGATTTCAACTGTCTTTAAAGTTTTCCAAAAAAAAATCTCAAAATATGAATGCTTCTGATTGCAATTTACTTACGGGAAATATTATGTATATTTACCACGTAAAGTTTGGTGTCTAAAGAGAAATCGTATCATTTATTTTTCTGCTATTTTTTTTTTTAATAGCACTTTTCTGAATCAAATTTTTATTGAAACGTTAATATCGTGGATTCAACAATTTTATATAGAAATTATAATAACAAATGCTGGAAAATAAAACGTTTGAAAAGTTTATATAACATAGTTATTTTAGAGTAAAAATTTATATCTAGACATAAATTTTTAAATTTATGTCTAAAAATTTGACTTAAATAATCGTTATAATTTATAACAAAAAAAAAAAAAATACAAATCTTATACAAAATATTAATATAAAAATTTACTAACCTGTAGGAAACATGTGCGAATTATTATTTAAATTTTCGAATATATTCTGAAGATAATTATTGTGATGAACGGAATTCGACAGCATCGGCGTCATGTTGGAGGTATTAAAATATTGAATATTAAAAACGTATGTATACTATGCAAGTGTACTGATAATTAAATAGGTAAGGCAAGATATAAGAGTTAATATTTAAAACGAGACGAGCAGATAAGATATCGATATTTCAAAATTAATTATAAATGTAAGATTTTTTAAAATTATATATATATATGTGCTGTGAATTAAATCACAATTACTAAAGTGTTACATATGAGCAGATAAATTAAAAGGCTGATCAGAATTAATATTATAAATATGCAGATCATGTTAATTCAATGGATTTGACATGTTTATTAAAATGATGCAATGATGCCGGTCACCCAGTCGCATTTATGTAACGTGTGTATAATTTTAAAACTTTTACACGACATTTTTAACATCACTGTTATGACATGCAGGCACTTCGGACGTAAGGTTTTTAGTTTTTTTCATATACGTTAAGGCCGGTGCCGAATCATGACTGACGTACTGGCCAGTGGTCACTTCTTGATATAGACTCTAATGTATTCACCCTCACACCCGCATGTGCCACATGTTTTTCCACCCCTACTTACCCCCGTTTACTTACATTCTCATATATAATAGTGACATCGAATATCTTCGAGCGCGAACATTTTCATTCCGATTACGAATTTCACATTAATGTATGTACTTTGTGGAATGATCTTATCTCAACAATTAATAGTAAAGCAATCGGAAAATATTTACACTAGTCTAAATAAAAATGAAAAAGGCTGATTGTATTAATCAGTCTTTTTTAATATTTAATTTTTATAGTTTAAGCGTAGATTATGTACATGTATAAGAAAACAACTGTCGCAATGTTTTATTAAATTTATAATATTTAACAGGTATTACAATATTACAAAATAAACAGATAATAAAGATCAAACAAATAAATTAATCGATTATAATTTGTTCTGAATCGATAAAAACTGTTTACTCATCTTCGTATGATTTCGTCATTATTTTCACGTAACCAAAGTAAATAATTTTTAAATAGTATTAAAGTAAATAACGTAAAAATATTGATAATTTATTCGTTATTTTGACAAGCTTGGAAAAGAGATCTTTCAGTCGTTAAACAAAGTGAAGTGTGATTAAATCAACTACAGTCGTATAAAGATGGCCTTATTAGATATTGTAATTATCATGTCTAGCAAAATGTCCCACGATACATGTACAAAAGCCTATTGTCAAAATACAGGGTTGCGATTATGTATGGAACCGGGTCCGTCATGCTAAAACGATTTGAGCTAGAATCCTAAAATTTTAAAGAGACTTAGGACTCAATAAAAACTACTTTTTTTACATTTAAAAAAATTTTTTTGATCAATAAGTTTTCAAAATGCAAAGCCTACTTGATTTTTTTTAAATGGGAACATGGGTTAAATGGCACATCGTTAGAAAGTTAATTTTTTTTCGAATTTAACGGTATAATAGTTTTGGTGATTTGTTTGACAAAATCTTAGAAAAAAATTAAAACTAAATTGAAATAAAATAAATCACGTAAATCAAGCAGCCTTTGCATTGAGAAAACTTATGGATCAAAAAAAAATTTTTAAATGTAAAAAAGTAGTTTTTATTGAGTCCTAAGTCTCTTTAAAATTTCAGGATTCTAGCTCAAATCGTTTTAGCACGACGGACCCGGTTCCATACATAATCGCAACCCTGTATATCCCGGTTGAAAAATAAATTTAAAATTTGGAATTTAAATTAAATTTATATTTTTTTAATTTTTTATTTCTTATTATTATTACTATATTTCTTATTATTATATATAATTTCAAAATTTTAAATTAATTACATTTATAAGACCATTAACTTTCTGTCAATATATGACTGAGTTGGCGGACGATACATCACGAGGTGAAAATCACGAACGGAGCGGTTTCATAACAATTTCTTACATAGGAATTTAGGAATGTAGAGACGATATTCCACAAAATATTTAAATAATTTATCAATTTTTTTGGACTCGAGTATCAAGTAAATTAGACTGATTCATCTCAAAACTGTTTGAGAAATTGAAAATTAGAAAATTTTTAAAACCTAATCTGAAGAGTCGATCGATAAGATGAACTTAAAGTTGGAAACAAACAAGTGTTGCCTGGTGAATTTTCACCAGATTTGATGATTTTAGGTCTCATTTGGTGATTTGGTGAAAACTTTTATAAAATCTCCCGTTTCTGGTGATTTTTCGAATCCAAAAATTGCTTAGCTTATTTAAATTTTGAATTTTAATTGCGGAACTTTATTTCAGCCTTAGGACTTGGGCAAGGTGGGACCTTTTTTTGGTCATACAATTATGGAGCGAACCAAAAACTGACCATTTCGAATTTCAATTACGGAGCGAACCCACATTTTAACCCCAAAATGTTGTTGGTGAAAATCTGGCAACTTTTATGGTTGCGATCGGGCAACTTTTTTATTTTTCATCTGGCAACCCTGAAACAAACTTTTAAATAAAATTTTAGGACCCTAACAAATAATTAAGATTAAATTACTAAAACTGAATTTATAAGACAGATTTTTTCTCTCTCTCTTGCCAACTGAAAGCTGGAAATCTGTTTTGTAGAGTCCCAGAACACTATTAGATTTTAAGTAGATGATTTTCCATTTTGGTTTAATTTCTGACATAGCCTATCTACTTTTTTAAAAATATTGTTCCGATAATAGTTGGTCTGCCGTTTTTGTTCTTTCCCTTTCCTATCTTTTTTGCGATTTCTTTTTATTTTAAAATAAATTAATACATTTCGGTACTACGTGCGTTCATCAGCCATTCAGTCATTAGTCATTATATATAATGACTTATATAAAAATATAATGAGTGATAGTTTCATTTTATTCTTGATTCTATGGTAATTTTCAGGATAATATTTGGTGACGTTTATTTGTGGCCATTTTTATATGTAAACAAAAATTATCAACAATAAATATAATATAATATAATGTCAACAATCCCAAACATCCGAACAAAAATTAAAAAAAAAAAAATAATACTCTTCGGCAAAAAAATAAAAATACGAAATTCTATTTAATGGTTCAAAAATAAGATGTGCCAACACAATGTCTTTTGAATTATTATTATTTATAATGAAATTGAACTTATACTCACTCACGTAAGTCGTGAATGTGTATTAATCCATAAAGCCTCGATATTGTGTACTTTAGGTATTTCTTATATTTGTATTGATTCTAGTTAAGAAATTACGCATATTTATTTTCTAATAACTATCTGTTATTGTAAGATAAAACTTACGATGAAAAAAATATACACGACATACATTTCTCACAATGCAAAAATATAATTTAATTTCTTCATAAACAAAAACATTCAATTGCGTGCCGTAAATTTTATTACAATGTTTTCTAATTAACGATATTGACACAAATTCAATTCGCTGTGTTATATAATGAAGTGAAAACAATTTAAATTTCGAAATATTCAGATAATATTTAATTTACGACGTTTATTACAACATTTAATGATTAGATGTATTTATTAAACTATGTATTCATTTTACACAAATAGTTGTATACCTAGATAAGGTATCTAGAAAAATTGTTTGATTAAACGATGTATAAAGAAAAAATACTAATATTAAATTATATTAGTAATGAAATGTAATTCTAATAGAATTTTATTCTAATATTTGGGATACAACGTAACCGTTGAGAACAATTTTTATTTATTTTGTTCCATAATTAATGAATTTCTTAACTACACTGACTGTGTAAAATACCAAATTATTCCAATCTGTTCCATTTACATGTTAATAGTCAATGTCAAATGATTCGATTGCGAAAATGTACAAACGTTTCCATATTAAAACAAATTTGAATAAATTTATGAAGTTAAATTGGGTTAAATTTATTTTCATATTTGGAAGCTCATTTATTGCTCAAATGGTGAAACCAGTTCATATTACACACATTAAAAATGCCTATATCGATATAAGCGAATTAATCGCCAAAAGTTTCCATTTTCTGACACAAGAATAGAAGGTATCTGTATTAATAACTGTCAATTTATCAAAAAGACATTACCAGTTTCATAAAAGGTACAAAATATGAAACTTGGAAACATTAATTAATTTAATTAGTAAAGTTTTAGACATTTACTGAACTATTCCTCGTTATTTACAGCAAAGTTATTAGATTATATTTTATATTTTTCTAATAACACTCATAATGGAGATTTAATAAAAGTTCGTTTTTTATTTATTACCCACCTCCATATAACGTGCAACAATATAATCAAGCATCAGACTACTAAAATTATAGAGAATATCTTCAGTTAAAAGCGATGTAAATTGCATATATACACGGTTTTAATAAATAGATTGTTTGCGTGTGTAGACTCTACGAACATAGGATGTGAGCAAATTTAGGACTATTTACACAGTATATCAATAAGGGGTGGTAGCTTGACCATCGAGCCCGGCGGAATTGCAAAACATATTCCCTCATGCGAACGGACGAAAGTTTCGAGTTAAGATACGATTAAATGTACGATGTTTTACAGTTATTGGTATCAAATTTATTTCTTTTAATGCATAGTATAATACTGTGTCGTGGCTTTTGACGAAGTTGGGTTTCGTATTGAAATTTCGTCTTGGGATAAAAACACTTTGATATGAAATTTGAAATTTTTATTTGTGCTACTTTGTTTTATAAAGTAAACGAATCGAGTTCGTTCAAATTAATAAATTTGCTCCGGTCTAAATGGGAGTTTAATTTCTAACTAAACGTTCGCAATGTTTTTAATCGTATGTTTTTGTTATTTATCCACGAAAATTGATTTTTTTAATTTAATTAACTTATGTCACTTAATCAGCTTTTTATTTAAAGCAACTAAATTAAAAATTAAATAGTTTTAGTCTGAATCCCATTTTTTAGGTAATTTTGAAAATTTAATTTTTAGTTTATTTTTAGTATAATTTCAATACTCAAAAAACACATAAATTTTGAAATTATCTTTTCATTCAAACCTAAAATGTCCAGTGAATTTTGTTAGCAATTTCTTTTTTTTCCCACAATTTACAGTTATTGGCAATGTTCTCTACCAATTCCACCCAACATTTCAATTTGAAATGAATTTAAAAATTGAAAAAAAATCAGATAATTAATTATTGGTATTTACCAGAGAATTAAAAATCATAAATTAAATATTAATAATTATCAATAATATTGTAGATAACGTTGAGTTAATGTTTTATTAGTATCTACATATTTTGTAATAATGATAATATTGTTCATTTCATTGGAATTCGATAGTCAACAGTACTATTTACAGCAAATATATTCACTGAAATTTTGAAATATTTATGTAAAATCGTTTAGTATTTACAACCTTATTTCATATTAATTAGGGGATTAAATAAAGTTCATAATTTATATTAAATTCTCTATATTACTGTGATAAAAATTAATTAATTTAATTTGAACTTTTCTGTTTATTTAATATTTTAAATATTTATTAAAATTATTCAGTTTGTATGTATGAGGTTTTGTTTCGAAGTAAAACTCCGCACTAAAAACTCCGCGCAGTTTAAAACGTAACCAACGTTCTACTTCTTAAGAATACGGTTCCTTTGAAAATGTAAATGATTTGATTTAAAATCACTTTAAATGCTAAGGGCATCTACCCTCGATAAAAAAAAGCTTTGCAAAGGACCGAAGTCCATTCTACGGTATGCATTCATTGTTTGTATAATGCTTTCTTATGCAGTCTTCAGATCCAGAATTCAAGGCATTCCATGTCGTTCGGACTTTGTTCTCCATCATTTCGATCGTGCCTTAAAAGGAATCATTTTTTACGTCATCCGTTGCATTAATTTAATTGCAATGCACGTTTTGCATACAAATTATTTATATTTATCACACGTAGGTTTCAATTTATAATTTATAACACAACATTCGAGGGAAAATATTTTAATTATTTTTTTTAAATTAGTGCTGTGTGCAATATTAATTGAAATAAACAACATATAAAGAAAATTAATTTATTACATAAATGTGTATATAAATATGTTTTTCAAACATATTTATTATACATAATTGTGATATGAGTGACATGAGATGGGAGCGGTGGACGAACAATGAAATTTACCAATTATTCAATGAATTTGTGATAAGGGCAGTAATAAGGAGAAGAAGGCTCAAGTTGGCAGGAATCTAGACAACGAATGATGAGAGAACAGTGAAAATGGCGGGATGGATGGAAATAGAGAGAAAGATGAGAAGAAAATGAAGAAGGAAATGGAGAGCGGCGGTGGTAGAAGATCTAAATGAGAAACAAATAGATTGGAGGACGAAAACAAAGGACAGAAAGAGATGAAAAATATAACAAAGCTATGGGCCTAAAAGGCCTGGTTTTAAGCTATGTATACAGTACGCGCCTAAAGTAAATCAATTCAGTAAAAGAAAAAGAAAATATTTTGGGAAAAAATCCTCAAATAGGTCGATTTTATTTGATAAAAATACACATTTTCCACGACAGTCGACTTTCAACCTTCATTTGTTTTTGAGTAATGACGTCATCGACTTATCTTTTAAAGAAGTCGGTGGATGGCAGTTTTTGTTTATTTTTTCTTAAAAATAAAATTTTCTTTTTTTCTAACATTCAATTGTCACTTGCTCAAAAATTTTCTTATGTAAGATGGCAACATTTTTATACTGTCGTTTCGACAAAGAAAAGATCGCTGAAAATTAAGAAAAAAAAACGAGACATTAAAAAAAAGTTGATGACGTCATTACTCAAAAACAAATGAAAGTCGACTATCATGGAAAAATGTGTATTTTTATCAAATAAAATCGATCTGTTTTCTGAAAATATTTTATTTCGCTTTTACTGAATATATTCTACGCTTACTGTATACTTTCAAGATCAGATTAATTAACTATTTATTGACATAATATTGAAAAATGGACACAACAAAAATAAATGTGCTTTTGAAACACATCCAGTTTAAAATTTGGAAAAAGCAGTACATGACTTTTAGAAGAAATAATGAAAAGAGTGCAAGGAAATCCTTGCAAAGAATGTATAGGACAAAGTGGAAAACGGTGAAGCGAAGGCTAAAAAAGTGGTGTAATACCATTGAAAGTTTGTTGAAAAAGATGGTTAATAAAAAAGCAAACACATGACGTTGTTATATACTCCTATTATTATGTACTCTAAAGTTTAGAGTATATAATAATAGGAGGATGAATGGGCAAAGAAGGCGAAGAAAATGAATGTATAGAAGCGGAAGAAAATGAAATAGGAGTAATGTTCATCGAATGGAAAGTGAATAATAACCTATTGAAAAATAGGTAAAATGAAAACATGGTTAGGAAGAAATTTTCAAAATAGTTGAATGCTACAGTGACCGAATGAATGAGAAGAACGAAAATTAAACTAAAGAAAGCAATTTATTGAATGAGTAGTATAGAGCTCGATATGTAAATATGACAACACAAAAAATATGAAAAGACATTTATATACAAATTTACAAATTTGTGTAAAGAAATATAACACTTTGTAAGAAAAAACGTATAAAACTGAAAGATAAGACGAGAGATAGAAATTGAAAGATTGGAAGGAAGAAACAAGATGGGAAATGTGAAATACATAAATTGTAGAGGAAATGTGCTTACCGAAGTAGTCGTTTACTACAAAGGTGTTTTCGTTGTAAAGTATACAGTATACACATACAGTACAATAAATAAATATAATAATAATAATAAATTTTTTACTCCAATGAATGAAAAAGAAACAAAATTTTATTTTAAATGAAAACATTGTCCTCTATAATAGAAACAAACAGGTGTTGTTATAATTGAGGTGTTTGTAAACATAAAGATGTTTGATTTAATAAACCCCATTATTTAAATAGGTGCAAAAAGTACAACACCATTAACCCTAGTCAGTTATCGATGTCGCGCGCGTGTGTGTTACCTTTTTTTCGATATGCATACTTTAACACGTATTCATGGACCGATTAACATGATAAACTCGAACCCGTTAACGTTTAAAAGGGGTGCATTTAAATAAAGAGACACTGTTACCTGTCTCTTCGATGGGGTGTCAACTATCACGCGTGTCTAACCCGCGGTTAAGTTGGTAATCCTCTTGGGAGCTGTCAAGTGTTCCCTCCGCGAATACTTTAAATTCCTTCTTCAAAAACACCCTAATTTACATCAGTTTAAAGAAGGGTGTCGACTGCGTCTAGAGGAATAATATTGGGGTTACCCGTTTGATATTCAGTAGGTGATCGGTGAACAGATTGTCTTGTTTTGTACAAGTGTAAAATTTGATCGATGCGCCTCACGAGGGACTAGAACTTAAACACTTGTTTGTACGCACGCCATACTAATCTCCTACACCTGTGTGATCCAACGAGCGCTGATTTATGAATTTTCATTCGTTTATACACGATAAGAAATTATGTGATCATAATTTACTCATCGAGATTTTTAATAGAATTTATTTAATAAATAAATTTAAATGTCAGATATTTTTTTCAACTTTTAAATCACTTAATTTTAATCTACAGATTTTATTTAATCGGTAGTTAGTAAACTAAAGATTTAACTAGCCTTGTGAATACGGGCCTAAGTTAAGAAAAACAAATTTTTAAAAGAAAGAAATATGTTTGTTCGAAAAAATTTATTTCAATGGAAGTAACTTTGGGTGAAAATTGTTGATCTTGATCTAAAACTTCGAAGTAATTATTTTATCATAAATTGCTAATTTAAAATTTTCGAAATCTAAAACAAACATATGTAATGACTAACATTCACACTAATCAAGTATATTTACGCTGTACAAACTAAATTGTTTGATTATTTTATTGGTAGACGACGCTTTAAATTATCGAGCCCAAATTAAACGTACAAGGTGACACTTTGTTTTGCGGCGCCATTAAATGGAAAAATTTCAATTGAACAAATTTTTCTAACAGCTGCCGTTGAAATAATAAAGTTATTATTCTCGTTCACTTATTTTATCTTAATACGCAAAGAATTCAGTTGAAGAAGCGGCACGTACAGCGAACGGGAAATTTATGAGATCAAGTACATCGTCTGTAAAAGTCACATTCAGTTACATTTACCGTTCATCTTGTGACATTTCAATATATGTTTTATGGAATGTATAACCTGCCATAGTCGTATATCAACGGGGTCTATCATGGCAAGGTGCTGCCCAACGGTCATTTGCAGGGAGAAAACCCCTAAGACTACGGTAAAATACGATCCTGGCAGGACTAGCATATTCTGATAGGACGTCGAAGTTTAAGAACCAGAAAGACATAAAATTCCCAGACTGCTCTTTATATACATATGTCTCGGTTATTAATGTTGTAATATAATAGATTTATCAACGGAAATTATATCTAGTTATCAATAAAAATGTTGTAAAATGCATAGGAAAATTCGACATTCTTATAAACATGAAGGGTTGGATCAAAAAATAAACTAAAAAACGAACAATGTGCAATTGAGGCAAAGTAACAACCTGTATATTTGATCTTTTGTTACATACATGAATCACTAAAGCTGGAAGAATAAATAACACGTTATTATATATTATATTATGTTATTATAAATTTTTATAGGACGTACCAAATAAATTAAATTTACTAAGAAAAATTAATAAATGTTATTATTGGCTGGGCGTAAGGAAGAAACTGTAAACAAAATTAACGTGCAGGCGATAAAACTGTCGTCTCTTAGAGTTAAGGACATATTTCCTTCTCCCCTCGATATAATTAAAAGGTCCAACCCTAAAACACTCCCTTAACAACTGTCCATTCCCCGATGCATAAACAATTTCATTCTATTGTGTGAATGGAAATTGGTAAGAAAATTTCAATTTTCTATTACGAATTCATTTCAAGCTAATTTCGCATCGAATTTAATTGATTGACCTAATTATTTCTGTTTTCCATTAAATGGAATATTCATTTTTGGTATAAAATAATAGATTGCATATAACCAAGTAAAGAAAATTTTTGTATTTCAAAATTCAACTAATTTTTAGTTATATATTCATGAAAATTACATATTAATAAACTAGATAAAAACACTCGATTGCTCAAATTATTTTTTTATAGTTAAAATTTAAATTTTAAAATGTTTCAAATCAACCAACGTTGTTTATCGAATTCTCACGTCTGTCTTGGTCCATTTGTCCCCACATCAGATTGCCCCTCTTATTCGCGGGTCCCTCCCACGCAGCTGTAACTTTCTCTTATTTAAATTGAATTATACTCCAGTTGAAAGGTGCCCTCTTCCCACTACATCTTAAAACTGAACCAATAGCTTTTCAAACTTAGTTAGGCTTTTAAATGTCTTTTACACATCGAGTTAGATTGCCAACGATTTTATTTCGATTGTTTATGCGACGCGAGAGCCAATCACGCGATCGCGTCCAACAAAAATCATTCTCGGCCCATAATGACAAGCAATCAAAATGTAAATCGCGCGAAAAAGACCTATCAAGTTTCGCAACGTTCGTACGAGAGTAAAAGAAAGCAACATGTGACAGACATTAACGAGAAGGGGTGAGTCAGCAGATTTGGGGCTTTTCGTATAATAATCTGTCAATGGGGTGAATTTTCAAAATCAATGATGTTGTAAAATTGACTAACACCCTCGAATTCGTGTTCTCGAGAATGTGAATTTATCGCGTATAAATATGAAAATGTTTAATGCTTACTTGGTGAAAGGCCCAGTCTTGCATGAAGGGCGATTTTTGACTCCTCCACCGAGGGAGGATCTAGTTGTATCTCAGGTCGCCAAGTCATTTCAGGATCACTTAACCATAATTTACCTGCAAAATATTATAATACCATTAATTTTTTTTTCATAGCGACAAATAATATTAAAGTGTCAAATAAATTAACTCTTTGATTTTGCGATCAATTTAAAAATATAATAACTTTAAATACGTATATTATACGTATTAAATACGTATATTATACGTATTTTTTTATATGAAAAATATACATCAAAATTGACTCCATACTATAATCAAATAATTAAAATTTACAATCAAATCTATAGATTTAATTACAGATATTATTTAGATATTGCTGATTAAAAAAGAAAAATATTAATCCTACTTCCCATAAAAATTTGAAGTGAGTTTTTGTGATATCTGATCCCGAATTAATATTTTTCTCTTTAACTGACTCACTAAAGTGACTCACTAACTGACTTAAATTATGAATCAAGTGATGAAAAATTTGGAAATATTTTCAATAAATTACAACATATTATTTTTTTATTGGGCTGTGTTTTATGTATTGTAATTAATATATAAGTCAACATGATATACAGGCTGATTCTAAAATAGGTAACAATATCTTAACAGATAATAGCTACTAACATTAGTCGAAACCTAAATATGTAAAAATGGGTATGCCTGAAAAAATATTTTATTTTTGAATAAAATGTGAAAATTATGTCGAATCATCGCATTTAAAGTTTCTTTTGCAACACTTTATGTTATTCCCGCCAAAAGAAGCTACTTCTCAACACAACATACATTAAAATGAAACAGGTCCGTATTTAGAACCGAAAGCATATATAAAAAAATGACATTTTTAGAAAATTTTTACTGAAGATGGGACCGTTGTTTTTGCGGATTTGGGTTTGGACCAACGTCACCTATCACCTATTAAAAGTGGGACCTATTTCAGAACGACTCTGTATATCTTCATTTAATAAATTATTTTAAACTGAAAATAATTTTTGTCACTTTTTCTATTTTATTTTTTTTCTGGAACAATTTTATTGTGAAGTGCGTCTTATGGCGGCAAAATATGTGAAAGAGAATTACAAAAAATTTATTTCCTTTAAATTCACCACGTTTTGAAATATTTAGTTTAAAATCTAGATAGTCATATTCCCTTTTGGGAATATTTTCAATAAATTACAGGATACATTTTTTCTTGGGTTGTGTTTTATATACTGTAATTAATAAATAGAAAATAATTGAGAGTGCACATAATATACATCTTTCTTTCATTTACACCTTAAATTGAAAATAATGTTTGTCACTTTCTTTTTAACTAGAAAGCTTTAAGAATTTTTTCTGGAACAGTTTATTTTAAAAATCTTCTAAAAGAAGGATATAGGGGCCACCGTTGTGGGGCACTGCAGAATATGTGGATGCACGATGCTAAATACAATAAATTTATTTATTTTAAATTCACTATTTTTTGAAATATATAATTTATATTGATATTCTATTATTTATTTTTGTGTATCAAATG
The DNA here is from genome assembly GCA_018397195.1 of Lethrus apterus. Taxonomy (NCBI): domain Eukaryota; kingdom Metazoa; phylum Arthropoda; class Insecta; order Coleoptera; family Geotrupidae; genus Lethrus; species Lethrus apterus. The sequence goes on along the minus strand of JAFFZR010027466.1, from coordinate 23,919 downwards.
AAATCTTTTAAAATTCCTTATATTTTGGTAAAATCATGTATTCGAACGAAAAATGGGGGGGTATGGTATAAATAGTTTGCGTGCCCCTTTTCTGCAATATTTATATATGTTATTATTATTTTATTAAGAAAATTATCATATCATCAATATTTATTTATGTGAAATTTATGTGAAAGTTTCTTTTGTCTAAGGCATTCGTGGCTCATTTCTGACGTAAGGGGGTTTTCTAGGTATGAATTAAAATTTACATCATTATGAGTATAAATCTCATTGTTTCTGTTTGTGGAACCATATCTTTATTTTACATTTTATGTATTGCTTTCCTTATTCCTAATTAAAATTTTCATACGTATTTGGTCAGTTTCTTAACTTCTTTCCGTAATATACATAAAAATCTCACCAGTTCGGTGTTGGTTAATCGATATTTATAATAAATTATGTATAATTTGAATTACTTCGAGTGAATAAATATAATGAAATAATTAAACTAGAAAATATATTTTAAAGTAATAAATGTTATAATATAGTAAATATTCGTATAGATTAGAAAAATAAATGGCATCCCTGGCAATAGTTTGTCTCCATCGTCTTTATTTCTAGTTGGGGGTGCAGCAGCGCTAACTAGGGTTGCTCTAATCAATACCACCCCTTCACACCGCGTATCCGGACACGCAGTTTCTACGCTGGACCCGACACAACAAACTTTCGCAGTTTTCTGGGTCCTCGACCTCAAACGCTGAAATATTCATCCATAAGTTCAGTAAATTTCCGATATGATCATTCGTGCGCTCCATTTCGTACGATTATGCATGCTTAAGCCATTAAATAGTATTTATACGCAATTACGGAAAAATAAAATTATCTTTTTATAGAGAAAAATTGGCGTTGGTGTGGTAATTTTATGTAAAAACGTAAAATTTCGTCATTTCTTATTTGTAATAAGCTAACATATTATTTAGGTTGTGGAAAAAGTATAATATTAAGAGAAGCCGTCATTAGTAAAATTATCTGGCGGTCGCCACGAAGTATATTTCTTTGAAATAATTATATTTGTCTTTCTTTAAAAAAAAATGTTAAAACGAGATCAGTTTTGACCTTGATGTACTAAAAAATACTATCGTGTTCCACTCTTTATTACAAATTTCGTCATTTAAAATCTGAACACTATGAAGTTGAAATTATAAAATTATGAATATGTAAAGTGATTTTATTTTATGTTGAATTTATGAGTTTTACAGGCTGCATTTCGTTCAAATCACTTGAGGATGTTCAATTTAATCTGCTTCTTAATTCCTTGTAGATAATCTTTATTTGGTAATTTTGTTCTGCGTATTTTCTGGATTGCGATAAATCAAATAAAACTTTTTATATTTACACAAATACAGGAATTGAATTTATTTATTAAAAAAAAATTAATTTAATTTAATTTAATTATGCAGAATGAATAAAGGATGATTATAATGCAATAAAATTCGTAAAAATGGAAGCTTTTCACTAAATGTAATATATTTTTTTTAATAAAACGTCATAGTAATTCATATTTATTAATTAATACATCAAATCAAATAAAATACACAAACATCGAGAAACTTAGATTTTAAGATACGATATGTTATACGACATAGTTTATATTTGTTGGGTTGTGTTATTGTAAATATTAAATGGGAAGGTGTTTAAATGGTTTCTTTAATGAAGACTGCTATAATAATATAATATATAAGGTTTTTTAATCCAATTCATTTTATTGTAATTAAAATAATGTTTTCATCTCGTACCTTAAGATAATAATAGTAATTATCTTCCTAAGTGGATTCATAATGAGAAAATATATAAATAATAGTAGAGCTATTTGATGATCAATTAAAATTATCTGCTGGCCTATTTATTGGGATCGATAAAGTTTAAAAAAAATGAATCGAATTTAACAGTACAAGAACTTGTCTGCATTTTTCTCGGCACGTAAACTTTCAAAAATTTTCAAAAATAAATTCTAGTTTGTTTGCAAAAATTTCCATTCTTAAAAGAATTTAAGATTAGTTGAAGATGCTTCACCAGATTTTCTTTCCTCTTTCTCACAACACTTTGGCCCTTTTGTCTTGAAAGTTGACATGAATTCTTAATGAGGAAGTAATTTTAAAGTCGTCAAGCGTTCATGCAGATGTGTTTGCGATTCGCTTTTGTACTACTAAATTGCAGCAAATTCTTCATTGATTAATCATAAAAATATATACAATTCTTATTTGAGTCGACATGAATATTACGCTTTCTACTATTAATATTGGAAAAAAATTGAATTCTAAAATTAAACTTCCAAACAATTTTAAGTAAAATGTTCCTTTAAAATTTACATTAAAAACGAAACAATTTATGGTTTAAGTTTTTCGAAACCAAGAACATGCACAGTGTAACTAACTGATAATGAAATAAATAAATGAATAATTAGAATAGTGTCATATTATAGTCAGTGTCGGTGGGTAAATCTCGAATTCAACAATTACTTTAAGTGTTCCATTTCCTTGAATTTCAACTTCAAGATTCAAGAGGTCCGGCGGCGGCGGCCGTGCGATTCGGGTGGAGATAAAACTGAATTAAATAAAAGTGAAATAGGGGCATTTTAGTTCGGTCGAGTGGGGTGGGCGATTCTTTTGAAGATTCACAATTTGATTCGAAAGACCTAAGTAAATTGCGGCCTGCTTTTGCCAGACGCTTTCATCGCGGTGCCCGGACCGCCGGACAAGACTTGACGAACACAAATCAGTGAATGCGGAAGAACATCCGCGCCATGCCAGGGTAACGTATGTTTGCCTTGTTGATTCATTACACTTCGATGCGCACAGCATGTTAACACGTCTTCTTCATATTTGAACACATATTTTTTTTTATTTACACAAAATTTAAATATATATAAAAAAACATTTGCATCTAACTTTTTAATATGATTTCAGAAAATCAGTAAAATAATGTAATTTTGTGAGAGCTTTGAATGAGTTTAATTTTCTATTTTTTATTTATTTATCGTCCAGTACGCCATAATCAAGAATACATACAAAACCCAGGTGTCCAGGATTCGCATTTTTTACAAAGGTTATGTTGACGTGAATTAAAGTCCACACCAGTATACAAAAAATGCGAGTAAAGAATTAAATACGCAAGCTAAATCATCAAAACAGCATGGTTTATATTTGAATAGAATAAGTCGAGAAAATATCTACAATTTTGTTGTAAAGCTTTTTGAGCTTTATTTAATTAACATATCTTCGACAATAACAAAGAAATGTTTGATTATTGGAAATTTTGAAAGTCAAGCACAAACATGTAATAAATTTTCATTTAAGGAACGTTTGTTTAAGGTCTGTTTTATTTCAAGTTTTTAAAGAACTTTCATGTATTGCAATAAATCAAGCGATTAATTTTCCTGCAAATCAGAAATTTTTTACGACTGGTAATTTTTTTGCAACCCCAATCGTTTACGGCGTTTGACACCTAATAAATTGAAAACACATCTTAAATTCAACGTCTCATTTAATTTGGGGTTGTTAACCCTATAGTATATAAGGAAAAAATACACGATATAAAATGTAGGTGTTGTTGGTATCTTAAACAAATCAGATGGCTGGATACATGCCCCGCCATCCTTGTTTTTTAACGTATGCAGATGCAAAGGGGTAGTTTTCATGGCGCAAGCGTATCCCGCCCATATTTCCATCGATATTATGTAAAAGAAAGACGCGTGCGCGACCTAACGCGTTTTACATGTACATTTTTATGAATCCCTTCAGGTTTCACACCCGATATAAGATTTCAACCCTTATTCAAAGGGTAGCCAATAGCAACGCGTGTTCAGCGAGTGCTCGGTTTTTTTTTTGTTGATATTCGAGCACCTTTCTTATTTGTCGTTTTATTTATCTTTTTTACTAGTAGGACTTCCGGTGGGCACAATTGTTAGGGTTGGTTTTTTTCGCGAAGGTTACGTTAACATTTTCTATTGAATTGTGCGCAGAAACTATTTTTTAAATTGCTACTCATCGTATTTGAATTTAATCCATTTCAATTATATACAGTCTGGGTAAAAAGTTTTGTGGATCTTAACATGAAATAAACAATAAAACCGCTCGTGTTCAGACAGACATCCTAGACACTGTTTTATAATTAATTATAGCAGGCAACTAGAGCAACTTAAAAATATAAAAAATATACAGGATGTTCAATTAAAAAAATTAATATTTACGCTTGTATCTTAGCAACGCGATGTTCTTTTGTTTTATAATTTATTGTGCGAAATGCGCATTGCAAGGTACTTAAACTTTGTCCATTTAACCAAGTTAGCTATTGTAGATTTTTCCCGTGAACAGGCTGTATATAATTTAAATTAATATAATGAATTGTGTTGAATATACAGGTTGTTCCGTAAATAAGTGCTGATATTTTAATAGGTGATACCTGACCATAGCCTAAATCTAAATGTGCAAAAACGGCGGTCCTACATTGAACGATGTTCCAGAAAAACAATATTATAGTTTTGACTTCGGTCCTGACTACTGCAGTCAGCCAGTACAATAGTGCTCTATTTTCTTAGTCGACTGTGAGTCGCCATTGTTAATATATGAAAGCTTAAGGCTGTTTCACAATTACTGATTCAAGAAAAATAAATAGCTCGATTTCAAATTATATAATTATAAAATAACTATACATATTCTGATTGAACGCATTAGATTTAAAATTCTTCGATATGTATGAAAATTCATTTTATCGACCCGAAAGTCGGTCGAAAATAAATTGTGTATCAGCCATTACGAACGAAGTTGTCATTGTTTTGACAGCCGTTGACAGTTGGTGTCCAACATTAAAAACTTTACTATAACGGTGCAATTAAGCAATTAGACGTTGAAAGATAGAATAACAGCGCAATATACCTAACTCGTACAACTTCATTACAACAGAACATTGTTTTGATATAGTTTAAACAAATACGACAAGCATTTTCTTCTAAAAATCACATTTAATGGTTATGTTACGTATGGATAAAATATGTCAACGCGGTGGCAGCACTTGATGTAGTCGAACTAGCGCACACTGGTGTCAATTCTCGGCGGCACATACGAATGGGCGCAGGTACGGAGCGAGAACGTTTGCCCACTAAGAAAATTATAAAAAATTTTAATTCAAGATAGGACCGTCGTTTTTGCAGATTTGAGTTTAGAGTAAGGTCAACCAGTTAAAATATCAGTACTTATTTACGGATGACCCTGTATTGTTAGTTATTCCTAATTTCCTTTTCAAATTTTCTTTTTTCTTGTTTATTTACCCTTTACTTTAGTATTATTTATTTATGGTATTTATATTTATACTCATTTGCTCTGTTCTCTTTTTTACAATTCCTAAATTCTCCCATATTAACTGCTGCTTTCAAATCTATATTTTGCCTTGTCTCCCAAATTTTCCTTTGTCGTATAGTCATTCTTATTATTTCTGTTATGTTTACATTTAAATTTAACTGACATTTCCAAGATATTTTGGCTTCCATTTGATGTGGATACATTTGTACGTCGAAACGCTTCCGATTCCTTGGTCATGTTGCCTATATAACTTTATATATGATTTCTTTGTTGCCCAATTACAAACTTCCTCTGGACATGTTTTTGACCACAAATCTTTCTCAAATTCTCAGAAACCACAATAATCAAATGTGTATTATTCATTACGTAAGTAGGTAGGTATATAAATAAACACACAAGTAAAATATCACAATAAAACAATATAATGGTCTTTTTAAATACATCAAGTACTAAGTAAAAATGATGCTTACTCATACATTTTTGTGATCGTGGAATGGGAAATCGACATTCAATTGCGTCATATGTATGCGTCGTACGGTGACTGCTAACTCTTACACACATAATATTAATTTCAATTTCAGTGTACAACAATACCGATATAATAGTAAATCCTTATCAAAATATAGAAAATATCATTATAAAATATTTAAAAATCGCTGTACAAAAATAAAAGCTAACATAGCTAAGAAATGCCATCTATAAATTTGAGCATAAATATTTAATTAATTCAAATATTGCATGTAGATTTACAAAGTATTAGTACAATTTTTATATATAAAATAAATACACTAACATTATTCCACTTGACGTATATATATATATATATATATATATATTTGTGCGAAATTATAAATCAGATGGCAACGAAGTAATGCATGCAGAATACAATTTTGTTAACAAAAACCTTATATATTTAATTTAATCCTATTTTGATATATTTATATACAAATATCTCACAACACGTGTTAAATTTGATACAAAGTGTAGTTTTGGTGTTTTCCCTGATTTGATATTTTGTATTACAGCAGGTAAAATGAGTTTACTTGTTGTACACTGAATAAGCTGTCAACAACACATGCTTACGATAAAAATATTTACATATACATCTCCACAAGAGTTAGCAAATGTATTTGGATGATTGTGCAAAATCCGGGGAAGACAAAACGTCTGAAATATAATAAAAATGACAAGATTTAATGGAGATGCATCAGCTTTCTGATATTTGTGGTAACAAGAGAGGATTTATTGGTACCGGTCTCAATCTTGCAGGTGGTTTTTTCTGTAAGAAATAACAATATTTTAGAAATATTTCAAAATTTTTTCTATTATAAATTTGCTAGTTCTCATGAGAAACATACAGAAAATGTGTGTATAATAGGTATTTACAACAAATGTAATTAATTAATAAACGTCATAGCAATACATTCCATTCTTCCCCGTCTACATGTGTAAATACTCAAAGCAGTTCATATTTTATTACTTCCATATTAGCTCATAGGAAAAAATATTTACATGACAGCTACATACAGAGATTCATGAATAAGCACATTATATATTTTTAATTAGTTTTTACTCAACCGCATACTTTCAAACGCCAAATTTCAACATTTTGAGAATTTATTAAAGATATTACCTTCCGCCTAAAAGGAAAACAACCTTTCTTTTCTGGAGTGGTTACAGGTGCTAAAATTAGATCTAGACTTCTCGTTCCCGCAGGACCAAAAACATTTAGTTGCCGAAAACAATCCGTTTCTATCATTTCAGTTTGCCAGGGTATTGAAACACATCCAGTATTAAATTTACTGTAAAATGACGAATCAGTTTCATCAATGTTAACACCTTTAACTGTTGAAAATTGTTCGATATCTAACACGTCCTTTGCATACACAGCATGTGGCTAAAATTGTCAGATATTAAATTCGTTCTTTAGCATAGCATTGTATTTACATCTGGCACAAATGGCGGTTCGACCATACCAGCTTCCAATCTTCTCCAATTTATATTTTGATAAAATGTATGTTGCTTAACAAAGCTGGCACCGTAACGTCCAGCTCTACCACCTAATCTCTGAGCAGGAACTTTAGCTAGTAACTGTTGGCACAGTGATTTGGCATCTTCACTAAACTTATTAGAGTATTTTTCTGGCTCCGTTTTAACCCTACGATCTACTTCTTCGCGTTTAACTTTTTCTTTACGTGCTCTAAAAGGTGCCTGCCCTTCTATCATTTCATAAAGCAAACACCCAAAACTAAACCAGTCGGGAGAATACGTGTACTTTTCATTATCTATGACCTCGGGTGCTACAAAGAAAGATATTTAATACTAAAACAAAAGAAAATGTATATATAAAATATAATGTCATATTTATCTTACCCATATAACCTACAGTGCCTACTCTACCCCTTACTGATTCTCCCTCTGGTATTTCTACAGCTAATCCTAAATCTGAGATCCTTACATGACCTGCATCGTCAAGAAGAATGTTTTCTGGTTTGCAGTCTCGATATACAATGCCCTAAAAAAATATATTAAAACTTTAAACTTTGAAATCTATCATCTATCATCAATTATCATAAATAATTAATATGGTTTTTTATATTGTACATTAGAGAGCTGTTTAAATTTCAATATTTTCCAATATCAATCCATACCTGCTGATGCAAGTGATCCAATCCACAAATAACTTCGGCAGCATAAAACCGCGCCCTGATAATATCCAAGCCAGGTTCACCGCCCATATTATAAATATGAAATTTCAGATCGCCTCCGTTCATAATGGTAAGTACAAGACACAAGGCATCCTTAGTTTCGTAAGCGTAAGCTAGATTAACTACAAATCTAGAGTTTATCTTCTGTAAAATTTGTTTTTCGATCAAAACCATTGCTTCACCTTTTCGTTTTTTTATCCTCTTTTTTTCTAATTTCTTGCAAGCGTACATTTTTCCTGTTGCTCTAACCTAAAACAACATATAAATTATAAAATGCAGAAATGCAATACAAATCATCATCAAAATCTTTAGTTTGGCCACCAAAAATTTTCAAAATTTGTTTATTATAGATTATATTGATCTATATTTTTGGAAGATAATAATAACTGGTGGAAGATTCCCAGAGTATATGGAAAAAAATAAGAAAGCATATTGGCGAAACTTACGAGTGGGAATGAAAAAAGGGCGACTAAATATTAGATGGGAGTTTTGTAGGTTTTGGAAGGGACGAATGTGGGCACTGGTGGAAGGAATGCAAATGAGTAAACTTTGGGGAGAAGGTCTCGTCAACCTTCTGTGTGCAATCATAGAGAAGGGTTTGGGAGTATAGAGCAACCTGAAAGAGAAACTGAAGGGAAAAAAGGATTTAATTAAATGATGTAACTTAATGCTAAATATAGGTTATTATTATTTGCAAAAATTGTAAATATGGTCGAAATCATGAGAGCTGGCGTGTCAAGGCCATTTGAATGCAGCAATTTCCGACACTATGAGTTTCCTTCTCCCATTCGACTCGCAAGTTAATGAAAGAGATAAAAACTGAAACGTAAGTCTGCTATATAAATTATATGGAACAACAAAAACGTATGTCGTTATTAAATGCAAGATTGACATGTCACATGTCAACGGCTAACCTATTTTCTAGGTTATGTCGCATAGATTATCGATAAATATGAAGTATGCAATATGGTAAATGTATATAACATAAATGATAATAGACATGTGATTTCTGAAACTTGATTCATACAATTCAATTCATGATTTCTATCATATTGTCTTGTACATTATAGATAAATTAACTAACCTGACACGCACAAACTTCTCCAAAACCTCCTTTTCCCAAGACTCTATACATTCGAAATGTTTTATAGGTGATAGGTTGTGACTCTAACCACTTCCACTGAAGATATCTATGAAAATACATAGATTTAATGAAATCTTTAAACGGTTCTCCAGCCAAACAAGCTTTAACTGCTTGAACACAAGGAGTGAATAAATCTTTATGTCCATTAGTTAACTTATCACCGGCGGTCAATTCTATACCCAACTCAGGAAAAGACACGCACTCTTCTCCATCAGAACCTAACATAAATTCCTTCTTAATAGTGTCAGCAAGTTCAATACGTTGTTCGTCAGTTTCCACTTCATACCGTTCAGTGGCTTCTAAGAACTTAATACATCGATGAAAATTAGTACGCTTTGCCTCGCACCATTCTTGAAAAAGACGTTTTCCTATTGGCTGTTGATCGACTACATATTCGTACCGCACATCTACATAAATTAATTAATATTAGTTAGTTTACAATAAACAACGTAAAACAGTAAATTTCTAAATTAAAAAAAAAAAAATCAATTGATATCAATTGGTTCAAAAAGAATTTATTTTTTGTTTGACCATTTAAACTTTTTGGCACACTATTTTTTCCATTTCTAAACGTTTGCTGTAAATCCATACCTTAACTTGGCTATGTCCTAGTACAATGGGACAAAAACTTTGACCTTAAGCACATTATAGGCTACAGTTTTGTTTACGTATCATTCTTCTAAGATGACTCTTATTCCATTGTTCTCGAACATACCAGAGATGAAATACGTAAGTTGCACCAAATGCTTACAAATTAACAGAAACTAATCTGAATAAAATTAAAAAATAGTAGCTTTGAACTGTCAACATATAAAGTAGATAATACAATTTTTTTTCAAATATGGTCAAGTAACCACTATTGGACCACTTGATATTGATTGACCCTTTCATAAATTCATATTGTACTGATAATATCGCCCATCTGACATTTTTAATGAAAATTTTACTAGCACATAAAAACATCACTCGATCAATTCTTTTATTAAAAGGAAACACAAGCAAACACACACATGGTGTATCAAATTCATTGTTCAAATTGACTAGGAACATACACTGGATAAACTACATGACAAAGCGACACACATTACAAAATCTTAAAACATAAACACAGCCTTTCAAAACATACTGAAGACAGAAACATCATTCTAACAATTGAAGTAACAGAAAGCTATAATTAAGAATTATTTTGTGAACATAAAATTATTATTATTACTAAAACATACATTAATGTGAATGGTATTATTACTAACATACAATCGTTTAAGGCTTGTTTACACTTTCTGCTTGGAACAAGTACCTAAGAAATTGCTGCAAGTTAGAGTAAATGTTTTTTAATATTGTGACGTCAATGCGTTCTATTTTATTGGTATATAGAGACACCCAAGTACTATTATAGTAACACAAATAAACAAACCTAAAGTTGAAAGTGAAATAAAACAAAAACTTTCAAAATGCTAACCTCGTAAAACCAATAGTAGCTAACTTCACTATTATAATTTGAAAGATGTTTGCTAATGAAAAAATATAAAAACTACAAAATGCTTTTATACCTACTAATGAAAAATATGTAAAATATTTTTGCTTTTTTAGTAAAATAATCTTTAAGGTAGTTAGACGATATTGTCAGTTCACCGTTAACATATATGGAATAAAATTAATGCGAATATATTTAATTTAATGTAATATTTAAAGGAACTCATTGTTTTCCATTCATGGCATCTTAGTCATTTATCATTGATAATGTAAATAATAGCTCATTAATAAATTCTCGTTAATACTTAGATTGTCACTTGCATTTTATATTACTATCTTTTCATGAACAAAAGCTTCGTTCATCTTTACTATAATTTTGTTTATTCATCATAAATGATTGCCACTACCATTTAAAACAATCGACCTAGAAATATATCCAATATAGATTTGTTTACATTTATAAACATAATTTTATTCCACATTTATTTAAATGAGAATATTACCTATACTATTAATAAGATCGATACATTGTGATATATGAGGAAATTGTAGGATTTTTCTCCACTTTTTACTTTTACCCTTATTATTATCGGAACCACCTAAAACAATCGAGGATGGGTAATCTTAACCTCAATGAACTTTGATTCTCACCTTCTCTTGCTTTTAGATATACTGTATTTGCGACAATATTTTCTAATTCCATTAGTTCCAGCTTGTCTGATTATAATACCCGCTGGTTCGGGCCGTAAACGACCCGTTTCCATTAATTATCACTAATAATTTGCAAACTTAAAGGGTTGTTCAGAACAAAACCACTCGCTTACACTAAACACTGTTCTGATGTTTGTAATCGACCCCTCACTACGCAATACTACACTATCGAGATCGACGATTTCGTTAAAAAACCGAACGTGAGACGAAATAACTATAGGGGTGTGTCCTGCACTCTTCGTAGAACCCCTTTGAATGTTAGACAATATTTTCTCTGTAAGTTTCACTACGACCACACGATACTCCGATCGTTTGCGCCACGGGCTCTGAAACAGGGAACCTGTAGACAAGGAGGGAAATACTTGGTATACACGATTACGTATTGCGTTGACTTGTGCGTAATTAAAAATTTTAAAAATGAATCTACTCATCAACAAGATCAAATAACACATTTGTACATACGTACAGTTTAAATAAATTAACAACACGTTCATTTAATTGAATTTAATTATTATATTGAATCTATTTTCATTGTGGAAACAGGAGCGGATTGAAATTTTTTGGGGCCTGGGCCTAATATTTTTTCTTGTAGGAACCTTCACGTTTGTAAATAAACTATTATTAATAATAATCACAAAAGTTAATAAAGTTAATAAAATTCTGAAGCGCTGCATAAACTTGTCATAGACACCCATTCCACAATAATAATAATTATTCAACAATAAAAAATTTCTATTCAGCATGCTGTGAAATCGAGAGCTTTGTCTTTAATAATAATAATAATAAAAAAATAGCACACCCTTACCACAAACTTTACTACAACTTAACGATCATTTGATCAATTGAATGATCATCAAATTTGTTTAATACTACTGGTAGTATTCAGTAGTATTCTGCTGCTGATGACAGCTTTGCTGTTGAAATTATCATTCAGATTTATAATAAAGTTTGTCGTAATTAATATTAATTTTAACCACAAGTATATTGAGTTTTATGAAAACAATTAAAATGTTTTAATTGAATGTGTCCTTTGCTGTTCTGAAAATAGAAATTAACTTAATTAACAGCTAAAATGAAAAAATACTGTCGAATAAAAATCACAATCATTTGTGATAAGCATTTTGATTAAAGTGGCACGGCAGCGGCTCATAACTGAAATCTATAGGTATTTTTTTTCAGTTTACAAGTGACATGGTTGTAAAACAAAGACTTCATTTACATATTTAATCACAATGTTATATATTGTTATGATGAAAAATGATTTTAATAAAATTCGGACAATTGATGGCATATCTAATCTAAACAGAATTCAGATTAGATTCTGATTAGCTTGAAAAAATTTTGGCTCATGATTCATCATATTCTTTTCCAGCGATTTAATTTTTTTAACTTATTTTTGGAGATATTACAAAAAATTTCCCCGTACAACCAACGTACATATAACAATGGACGAGTAATTTAGTAAAAAAAAAATGTTAGTTAATAATACTAACAGCGTCCAATACCATTAAGGAAGAAAGATGCCTGACAATTTTTTTTTTTAAATCATGGTAAATTTTTAGGTTTGCTTTTAATATGCCAATAAGAATAGTTGCTTCAACGTTAAAACCATGTGGTTTTTTCTTTAGAAACGTGGTCTTATCTTGAACATATTGCATTAAGTGCAGAGGCACTTACAGTATGTGCAACACCCTGAAAGAGAGAGAAAGAGGGAGAGAAAATTCAATAAAAATGATTTTATCAAAGTAACTAAAATTTATAGACTGTATATTTTTTATATGCAAAAATTAAATTAAAAATTATTGCATATTTAAATTATACTGAAAACCATTTATATTTTTTTAAGTAAATAACATACAATAACCCGCAGTGCATGCCGTAAGTAGTCCAGAATGAAATTAAATCACATTCATATGAAATGCGATAAAAAATATAATATTTGCATATCTTTCGTTTCCTGAGACATATGATAAAATAAATTAGTTTCAGCTTATCAAAATTGTGTTTTGAATTTCAAATTTCAAATATATCGACACGAAAACATAAAACAAAGAATCATTTTTTTTGTTCAAAATTTTATCTTGTTTTTTTTACAATAGTAAAAGGACGATATCTGATAAAAGTTAATAAATAATTTGAAAACATATGAAATAAAACCAACATTGTTGTAATTACTTGAAATTATATTTATCTTTTATTATTGAACAAGCAAACAGTAAAAAACGTGGTATGTAATAGAAAACTATTTATTACGACACACAAAATGTGTGTCGAAACATATTTTTGTATATATTTGTGTGTCGTAAATTTTTTTTTTATTATCTGTTAAAATAGTGTGTCCTATTTCAAAATGATCCTGTATGTGTTACAGCTCACCACTGTGAACTGGTTTATCAAAGAGGTATGAAGGTTATATTTTGGCAAAGTTGATTAAAAATGTATTTAACAATAATTGTTATAACAAAATCTCTTTTTTATTATTTGTTTTCAACTCTGACTTTTTTTTATGGGATTCCAACAGTGAAAAATCTCAATAACGAAGAAATTCACTAACTAATGTGAAAATTACTTACAGAAGTACTAAAAAGAGAATATGTAATTTGGTCAGCAAAATGTGGGAAAGATTGTCGGAAGATTGGAAGATAATTTGTATTCCAAACAAAACAATTTAATTCATAAAAATTGCACAACAATTGTATGTCAAAGTGTTTGAACAGCTAGCCGAAAAAATGGCAACAAAAAATTTTAAAAAGAATTTTTGTATGGATAAAAATGAACGAATCAGACTTACCAAGAAGGACAAACATGAACTGTTCAGGAACAATGTTCAGGAATAAAGAAATTATCCAAGTAGTTAAAGGATAAAGGTCAAGGTGGTTACGTGTTGAGAATCATAGATGGGTAAAAAGTATCAAACGGTGAAGAATGGGAAGAAAAAAGAAGTAATATGCATATTTTTTTCCACTAGAACATAAGAAATTGGCAAGCTATGCAGCATCCAAAATTCTCTGAATGAAAGTCAAGATGAGAACTAATTTTAGTTCTTCGTGCTACTTCAGTATGAGTAGTGGCCATTTTGAAGAACTCATGTCACTTTGGGTTGGAACCTCGTTCTTTCACTCATTATTTTATGGGAATATGAACAAATTCAACTCTTCCTGTTTGTCTTTTAATTCATATAAAATATAAAAAAGTAACAGAAAAAAATTAAAAGAAAATTATTTTGATCATTACTTATAAAAAAAAATAAATATTTCATGCTGTTACAACGACTGCTTTGTGTACACAAACATTACGTTGAAGCAACGCCGGCCATAAATACGAACGTACTATATCACAATTCCTATCAGATGAGTGGTGCTTCAGATGTCTGTCCGGTTGAAATTTTACAGGCGTTTGAAAATTGACGTCCAGTTCGTAAGGAGGATCTTGATTTACCAAGTACCAAGTGATGCGCGTCACCTCGCCGATGTACCGGAGCAAACCCTCGCACGTCTCCAGGCATTTATATTCTTGGAGTGTGTCGCAAACTAACGTGCGTATTTGGTGTTCCACGTCGATTAATGGAAAAGTGTCGGCTGTCGAAGACAAGCACTGCATGATGTTGGAACGGAAAAGTAAGGAAGCTGTCGTACGAACGTCGAGGTGTAAATTGCGAAAGCTTTCTCGAATCTTCGTTTCTCGTAGATGTTTGCAGGTCCTGAAAGCAAGCTGCATATCTCCATTTTAATCAGATTTAAATAGAAAATAAAGTTGATGATACAAATAATGTGGCTGAAACAATGAGGGCAGTCCTAAGATATTTGACGCCCATGGGCTACTAACAATAATGCGCTCCACTTCATCAGAAAATATACGGGAGCTGGGTGACCAGTGAAGTTTTACAAAAATTTCAGAACTAGAAAAAGTTAATACAATTTCCAATAAATAAGGCGACTAATTTTTTTTTTACGAAAAAGGAGGATGGATGGAAAAAGATTGTTGTATGGGTTGGGATCGCTTCGCAAATTGAAATTATTGAAATTCGAAAAGTCTGTTTTTAAAATTTATAGTTGGATTGGCATGGGTTAGGTTCACCCATAATTGAAATTATAGAAATTCAAACGCTCTGTAACTGAATTTTAAAATTTATAACTTATGGTTGGGGTGGCATGGGTTAGGTTCGCTCCGTAATTCAAATTATGAAATTATCGAAATTCAAAATGTCAGTTTTTAAAAATTTATAACTTACGGTTGGGTTCGCTCCGTAAATAAAATTCAAAAGGTAAAAAAGAGTGTAAAAAAGGAGTAAAAAAGATTGCAAAAGAAGTATAAAAAGGGGTACAAAAGAAAATACAAAATTCAAATGGACTATAGCCCATTAAGACTTGTGGTTAAGGTGACCCTAGAAACAATTTGTGCTGACGAGCATACTTGTGATCATATCTGTGAATCATTCAACTGATTGGTCATAATGACCACATTAAAATCATGTTGTTATTGTGAAGCTGAAATTACCAACATGATACATTTTATATATGATTTAGTTTTGCACGAATATTTTAGTATTGAAATTATTTTCAAGGAAAGAACATTTTTAATCGAAGCCACTGGATAACACAAATTACTAAAATATAACTTATAACATAAATTTTCAGTTTCGTTTAGTTGTTTGCGCTATACAGTTTCTTAAATAAAAAACACGATTGTTTAAATAAATTGTCTAATTTTTCCTAAATCGTTTCCCTAAAAACCTCAATTTTTTTTAAATAAAATAACTTTTCTTGCATTTTGTGATACAACCCTATTTTTTAAACTTGAATACCCCCAATCCCATTTTTCAAATCATTTGTGTTTTCTGCTGATTACCGCGCATATTACCATACAAAAGAGGAACGTTAAATTAACAATTTTCTATTACGGAGCGAACACCCACATATATTTTTCTGAGACGATATAAATTATTTCAAATTTGAATTTTTGGCGCTTTACATATTAGTACCGGCCCTGCATATTGGCCCAGCTGAGGTCTGTCTTGCCTTTAAAAACTTTGCTTTCTAGAATTTATAATTTTTTTTTATTATTTAAAAGTCGAAAAATGTTTACTTACTACAACTACAGAGAAGAG
Source organism: Lethrus apterus (assembly GCA_018397195.1). Lineage (NCBI taxonomy): Eukaryota > Metazoa > Arthropoda > Insecta > Coleoptera > Geotrupidae > Lethrus > Lethrus apterus. The sequence continues at coordinate 7,440 of JAFFZR010027466.1, read as the reverse complement.
TATTTTAGATTTAAGTTGCGTTGCATGAAGCAAATCCGATTGTGAATCCAATGCTTCTAATGTTCTAGGTCTACTTTGATAATATAGTGCTGCATATCGACCTACACTTGCTTCCCTGAAAAGAAAAAGTTTGTTGTTAATTTTCCGCTTTGATATTATTGATTATTGTTTATTATATCAAGAGCGATTAGTGTCGAATTCTTGGTTTATAGGCAGTTGATGAAACAACTCAATCTTCCCAGTTTAGCCTTTTAATTTATCTTTTTGTACATAAACTTTTATTACAACTTGCATTCAGAATAGGTTCATGTACTTCCATTCTGCCTCATCTACAGAGCAGGGTTAGCAATATCCATCGCTTGCAAAATGTCCTCACTCATTTATTTCATTCATTTCATACTCTCTTCGTTTCTCACTAAAGAAAAATATACTTTGCAGCTCTGGATGAATGAAAATAAACATGTTTAGTTTTTGGTTTTTACTGACTTTATTATTTACATTTTATAATAATAATAATAATAATAATAATAATAATGTAATATTTAGCTTTTGTAAACTCGATACACATGTTATATTTTTATTTAAAACGTGCAATTTTAAGGAAAACTATAACAAACTTAAAAAATGGATACAAAAAATACAAAAATTCAAAAACGTCAACAAATTTGTAATTTTGTTTAAATTTTATTAGATGTTAGTGGACTTGAATTAAATAATGTAACATAACAACCAATTTATATTTATAATAAACAATTTTTCTAGATTTTTTTATATAGGGCATTTAAAATCTCGAGACAGAACTTTATACCCCCTATAATGTTAATGCCAGTCTGAAAGAAGTTTTGAGTAAGTTTTCAGAAAAATTAATTTTATGGATTCGTAGAAAAATTGCCATCGCCATGAAGCAGGTATGATAAAATATCAAACAGGTAGATTTACAGATTTTGTGGAAGCAAACAAACAAACTTTCAGGTTATTTTTAACAAAAAATTTTTAGAATTATATCTTACTCTTTATCTGTTTCCTGTTCCGGTCCCGAATGATAACCATCACTCTGACACGGACTTACGGGAATTTGCATTAAGTCGAGAACCGCTCCGCAACCACGTGAAAACGACATTAATATTGCAGCCACTGGTTTATCTTCAATAGCAGGGTGAAGCCTGAAATTTACATTTTAATAAATATTTTTATATACAGGGTGAGTCATTTATGTTGAGACAACTGAATATCTCGTTAGCAAGACGTTTTTGAAAAAAATGTTTCAGACAAAAGAAAAGATTCAGAGAGGGAAATGCAACGGTAATGCTTATTTTTCATTAGGTGGATGGGTTCAAGGTTATTTTAAGGTCAACTTCGTTTTTTCAAATGGAAACCTATATTTTATAATCCAGTTAATCCATGATACGGCAAAATTTTACTAAGAAAAGTTGTTCAGAATAATAAATTATGGCCCTATACAAAATTTCAGGAAGATCTACTAACGTTGATTAAATCGTCTTATTTTGTTTAATCACGGTTACATCAAATTATGTAGATCTTCCTGAAATTTTGTATAATTTCTTATTCTGAACAACTTTTCTTAGTAAAATTTTGCCGTATCATGGATTAACTCTATTAATTTGTTCATTTCATTCATGTTTCTATTAAAATTTGAAGGCCGTTTTTCTTGATTTTTTTTTATGTAACCTATTTAAAATTGTTTACCGTTGAAAACAGATTTAAAAACCCTAACGAAATAAAAAACGAAGTTGACTTTGAAATAACCTTGAAGCCATCCACCATAATGGAAAATAAGCATCACCGTTGTGTGTTCCCCCTCTGAATCAAATAACTTTTGTCTGAAATATTTTTTCATAAACGTCTTGCTAACGAGCCATTCAGTTGCCTCAAAATAAATGACTCACCCTGTATATTAAATATTAATTTCCATAAATATGTATTTCATAAAAATATATGTATATACAAATGCAATATGCAATATGCAATATGCAATATGCAATATGCAAATGTATATAACATTTGCAAACAATTTTTAATATCACTTACTTTTAGTGTTACAGTGTTTTCGTATATGTTTGTAAGCCAAGTGTTTAATAATATTTTCTATAGTCGTCTTAAGTTGGAAACTGTCAGTTTTGTCAGATTATTGTCAGTTTTGGTGCACACTTCATTTTAGGGTCACGTGACATTTACGAAAACATTTTTTTTTAAATAAAATAAATTGTTACAATAAAAATTCATCCCAGAACAAATAAATCATTGAAACGGGATATTTTTCAACCCTCATTTGTTTGCATAAAATCTCATCACGAAAAAATTCTGCATTAAAAATTTAGATTATTCCGATTTGTAAATTTCCTAAGTGAAAAACTTTTTACACGGATTCTCTGGCCATAATTTCAAGAAACACAAAAAAAACGAAAAATTAATCCTCTCACTATGTTATTTTAAATTTGAGAATTTTGCCACAATGTGTATGAAACGAATTACCTAGTCAGTCACCGGGCAATTGTTATAAATATCAATAAATGTTTTTGTAATAATAAAATTGTTAGTGTCTGAAACATTGCATTATAATAAATAGACAGTTATTGTCTGATAATGAAGCCCCTTTTGTGTAGGCAACCAAAAATACGGGTTACCATCCCAATTTGCATAAGTTTTAGTTCTAAAAAATTTTTAAGGACACTTAAGGAGTCTTTTAAGGTTGATTGACTTTGTGCCTCAATCTTAGACTATGAAAGTTTTTAAAACAGAACAATTAAATATCGTCATAGGCCAGTTTCATTTCCATTGCACGAATTTATTTCTTTATATTCATTATAAAATTTCATTAATAAATTTATTTGACTGAGACGTTGGCAAAAATATCTGTAGAAAGATGCGGAAATTTAAGATGTGAAAATCGCCGATTTGAAGTGGCGTATGAAACATCAGTACAATCAATAATTCAAGAATTTTATGCTTGTGTATTAGAATCTTGCACAGAAGAATATATTTGTATATTAACTTTGTAAACACACAGTGTTTGAAATATTAAATTTAGATTTTTAAAAAGATTTTAATAATAAAATTTCAAGACAAATTAAATGTAATTTTTGTTAACAACAATGTTGATTTAATTTGTCTTGAATACTCAGCGTGATGAAACTGAATCATTTTGAAACACCTTTTCAGTTGAGAAACACAGAAAAGAGCTTCTTTGTCATTTTGTACTCTCGTTGCTAGCGTATCAATCAATGGCCGTAGCTGTTGTAAATCTGGTTTATCCAGAAGCGTCAGTATAGTTTTATTATCGATCAGTCTTTGCTGAACTTCGGTATGGTGCAACGACAATAATCTTTGATGTGATGCATCCACTGGCTTTTTCGTGTCATTAGCGCCAAGTCCCAATTCGTCTAATCTGTGCAATACGTTTTTATAGGCGTCTATATGTCTCTGTAATTCTGTTTTAAGAGCTACATGAAGGTGTGTTAATCCACCTATATCGGGTGTGAGGCCATGGCACCCCAAACCTGAAAATAAGTTTGCAATTAATAATTATTAAAAAATTGTAGGGTTTCCAGTCATCAGAACAACAATCATTATTATTAAATATAAAAAAGAAAACATGAAGAATAATTAGCTTTAATATTGTGCAAATTGTGCAATTGTTTTGCAATGATTTTAAGATTTACTGTGTTTGACTCTTGAATAACGAAAATTGTACATACTTACTATTATAGAAAGGAATTATCACCATTTTCTTTTTAGGTAGTTACAAAAAAATCGTTCAATTTTAAATAACCGTCTTTTTTCAATCAAGGCGGGTTTACCTACCTTGTATTGCTTGATCTAACGATCGCTTTCTAGAATGTACAATTCTCCGAAAGTCAGGTTGAAAATCAAAAAGTGCGTGTACAAGCTTCCTTAATTTATTCTTTAAGGTCGGGTCGTCATGGGCCGCAAATAGTCGTACCAACTGCCAAAGAACTGGTTCTGCGTTCACATTTGGTCTTTGTCCTGAAGATACTAATCTGAAACCAAAAGTTCCTTAATTGTTACAGAACGGAATAATTAAGAAAAGAAAAAATTGAAAAAAGTTGACAATATTGACAATATTGTCGACAATATTGACAATAGTTTGATACTAATCAATTGACAATAATGGAATAATATCAATAAATTTGTAACTTTTTCAGGAAATTTATGTATTTATTTTGTCGTTTATGGTCGCAACAGTTCAGTTACAGATAATTCATAGGTATAATGTATAATCGATATTTTCAGTAATAATTTCTGATAATTTTGAATATAATAATAATAACAATAATATTGTTCTCAAAGGAATAAAAGTAAAGAAAACTAAACACATTATATTAAAATCGACTTAAGGGTAGTTAAGAGTACGATATAATGAATTTATCATTAGATATGTTCCTTGAACTTTGAATTATTTTACAAAACAATCCAATACAATAAAATATTTTCCACACTCATTACTCTAAAGACTGGCAAGTTTTTAAAAACTTGCCGAGACTCGTCAATTTTAGTTGCAAGGTGGGCTTACAAATTAGGTATTTTCAACCCTACTTGGGGTTGGATATTTTAAATACCAAAGCAGGTCGAGTACGTCATTTTAAAACTCTTTTAATACGCTTTACTCTTCGAATTTATAAGTAGTGCTGGGTTTGTTTGATAGAATGACAAATTTAAAGAAATTGATGTATCATAAGATTTTAACGAAGCAGTAAATTCACCAGCAGGGTAAGACATATTTTAGAGTTTTGTGGGGTTGTGTTTTATTGGATTTGTTATATTTTAATGACGTTCTCATATTAAGTACTTAAGAGTATTTAAAAAAATATATAATCAACACACACTTTTTGCAACAATTTTGCACTTAACATGCATAGTCGTTAAAATTTCAATAAAATATAATTATATAACATACGTATGTATAACGTATGTAATCATAAAATTCGAGAAAAATGTTAGAATTAGTATTTTCAGCTTTAAAATCGCCTTTGAAGTCTGATTGGTTTATTCACAAAAAGTTAGATCCAATCATATTATAACAGACAAAATCGTATACAAAATGTTTTAAAAATATGCAAAAACAAGAAACTGATAAAAATTCGACCAATCAAAGTTGAATAAAAACATTTAGTTCTTTTTCGCAGCTGTTTACGTTCAAAGCTTCAAACGATGAATTGTGATTGGTTTTAACATGGAAATTACACCCAATCACAATAAAATAAATAAATTCTTTACTGAAATGTCGGAAAGATGCGCCAATAGTCTACTTTTTAAATATTTTATTCATTTCAAAATTTAAGAAATTCTTGTGAAATTAGGCATGAAGTTCCATATACTTTTCTGTTGCAATACATATTAGTTTAAAAAGATGAAAGATGAAGAATCAATTTATAAAAAAATGAGGAAATCGAGTTGTCTTTCTGGATAATTCGATAAGCATTTTTTTGAGAAATTTTAATAACAAAGCGGGTCATAACATCATTTTAAAACTCTTATAATTCGCATTACTCTTCGAATTTCAAGTATTTTTTGACAAAATACACTTGAGATTTTAAGCGTTAGATTTCTTTAAATAAATGTTTTAATTTATTTCAAATATCTAGTCTGTAATTCAATTGCTTTCTGTAAATCATCTCTGAATTTTTAATTTTTTTACTTAAACAATAAACAAAAATTCATAATTGTTGATTATTCTCCAACCAACCTATAAATTACGTAATTACCCTTTGTATTTAGGTAAGAAAAATGTGGTTTTCAAAAAATTGTCAGTTTTTTTATAAATTCTTTATTTAGATTATAAACGATCCCTTTTTATTAAATCGTTAAAAAACTCAAAAATTTAATAAATTTATGTAAAGCAATTTAATGCTTCGAATTTCAACAGCGTACTTACTGAAATTTAAAGAATAAACTTACAATAATGTTTTTTTTTTAATTTTATTTTATTTAACCCTTTCTGTTATGCCACCTCAACAGGTCGAACCCAATTAAAGAGCGTGGTGTTTGGGTTGCGGCCACGACCGACTTACCGTTGTTAGAAACCATTCCAACACATGCTGCAAGGATTAGGGAAACGTGGAAAACCTAATCAGAATGGTCGGTCGGAAGGCCAATGTTTGACTTGATCCTACTTGCATAAGATGGTTTAAATAAATGCCGTTGGTTAGGGATTGGAGATCTTGGGATGAAAATATCTAATTTATACGTGCCTTGGAACTAATTTACGTATTTCGACAATATAAACTTACCTTGTTTACTTAATTCTAAATCTTTGTACCATTAAGTGTAAGACCAAAGCTTACTAGTTTTTAAAATAATGAAGGTGGAAATCTTAGATATTACAACTGTATAGTTATAAAAAGAAATATATTTGTACAAAGCTTATGTCAGTGAATTAATACCAACTTTTTAATTTTAATTTCTATTTATAGAAAGTATACAAACGATTGCTATTTGTTTACTCTGTTTTTTCTCTGGTATCATATTTGTCAAATCTTTTAAAATTAATGTGTAATTAGGTAATTAAGTGAATTAAACTTGAGAACATTCTCAGCTATTGTATACGAACGTTAAAACAGTAATTGAATGCAAAAATAATTTCACACTGTATTTTATTGTTGTAATTACGTAACTCAAAGATGTGCGCTAAACACATAACAGTTTTATAATAATTATGTTTTGTTGTTACAAATAAAAATAATTTAATTCAATTTTATGAATAGTAAACGTTCGTAGTTTTTACTTTTCAATAAATACGTATAAGTATAATATAAAATGTAAGGAAAGTTATTATAGTTTATCTTAAGATGTATTTATTTAAATTTTAATCGGGTATATGTAGAACATATTTAATCTGCATGTGATTTTATTTAAACTAAACTAAGTTCTTTGTTGCAATATCAGTGTCGGATTATAATAGAATCAATAAATAATAATAATCTAAAATAGACTTCCCTATACGATAAAGAAAATTGTTCTTCATCCACAGCCATTACTGTGCATACCAGTTTTTTTATGTATATTTTGAAAGAATCTACAACAAAGAAGAAAAAGTTTGAGACTGTATTATGACTGTATGTATTCTGTGTTTTTATTTGATAATGTTGTTGTTATCATAATACAAGGTGTTCAAAGTTATCTGCGCACTATTGCTATTTCGTTATTTTTGGAGCTACAGAGTCGGTTAAATTAGCAAAAATACAGTGATTTTTCCGCTGATTACAATGCTTCACACAAGTAAACAATTGCGCATCACATTTCAGAGCCAATTCAGATAATTAGATTTTTTTAAATGGAACAGCCTGTATATTTATGTAGCAGTCGGTAGAAAATGAAATTTTGCACAAAATCTTCTTATACTACTATAACCCAGAAATGAAAAACAAAAGAGCTACGACGACATTAATACAGGTCACCGCA
>JAFFZR010027465.1:316-45639 GCA_018397195.1 Lethrus apterus | reverse complement strand
TATATATATATATAATATTATTATTGCTCATATGATGTAAGATTTATTAATATCTAAATATAATATCAAATACAAATTTAATATTTGTATATATACAAATTTGCATGGCAAATTTATTTAATAAATACATAGATGGCTAATTTACAGGAAATTAGATGAATTATATTAAACTAATTTGTAACTTTGCTATTACCTACCTATTACTAACATTTCTATAAAGAATTCTTTTCATATACTTTTTTTACGGCAATGTATTTTTTTTTGGATTTTATTTTTAAATTATTTTTTATTTAAGAGAAATTTTAAGTGTCAGAAAAATAGTGTTCAAGCGCAGAGTCTTTATGCTGATTGTTTTCCCGACATAATTGCCCCAAATACACACTCAAAATAAACTTGTAACATATCTACTAGTTCATTAGTCATATTTTCCATTTTGGATGGCTAATAGTAAACAAAACGAGCTTCTTTCGGCACTCTGAAACGTCAAATAAGCGACTCAGTGGTTTTACGCTTGCTTAATTATTATCACAAATTGATTGCTAAAAAGAATTTCGGATTTCACAGCCTACTAGCTCAAACCAGTTTTTTGCATTTTTTGCAAAAATTTCATAGTATAACCCTATTAAAAGTTTATACCGGTGAAAAGTATATAAAATGCTCTACAAGAATACAAACAAAAATAAATATCGCGAACAATTTAAAAAAATTGTCGGTGACGTCACAACAACTACATGAAGGTGTTTAAAAAAGATTTTTTTTCGCCAAGTTGTAGCTAAGACTGTCCCATTAATATACATGTGTTGCTTTAGATCTGCGACATAGGGATTTTACATGTAAAATTGAATTATTGCAAATATTATCTCCCGTGATTATTTTAGGTCAACATCTTCAAGACAAAAGTTGTTCAGAATTAAAAGCTACATGTAATGCACTAGTTAGTTTTGTTAAATATGCAGAGAATCTTCTTAAAATCAATAAATAATGTACTGTAAATTAATGGATTTACTTGTGTCTGGCCATGACTTTCTAGAAATAAATTATAAAACAACAGCCATCATATTACTTCTCAAAGAGGCACATATTGATTACAAATCAAAGCTTTTCTTTTAGAATCCTCCTGAAATTTTTCATGACAGGCAACGTAAGAATATGGCCGTTTCCTGTTTCATTTCCATTCCTAAAAGAAAAGCTTTGATTTGTTTTGGTAACGTTTTTGACAAACGTCAATTTGACATTAAGAAATAAATAGTGGTTTAAGTAAAGAAATGCCGATTTCTGTTCATGGCTTACTTTAACTAATTTTTTTTTGTCGATTACGCTGTACATTATTTATTAATTTTAAGAAGATTCTCTGCATATTTAACAAAACTAAGCTAAGTAGCTTTTAATTGTGAACAACTTTTATATTGAAGATGTTGATCTAAAATAATCATGGGAGATAATATTTGCAATAATTCAATTTTACATGTAAAATCCCTATGTCGCAGATTTAAATCAACACGGTTTATATGGTTTGTTGGTGGTTAAATTACAATTGAAGTCGCTATAGTCTTGGGCCCGTTTTGTAGAACGCACTGTATACTGGAATGAAAATACAGTTATCCCTAGTTATAGATTTTTATGAAGCTTTTTGCGAAAAACTTAACCACAATTGATTTCTAAAATGAATTATTCAAAGTTTAATTTATATGGATGTGATGTTACTAACCATTTTAATGAGATTACGAAGAAACAAATATGATAAGTGATAACATACATTTACAAACTCATCAAATCAACGAAGAAATAATGTAACACAGTATAATCACCGTGTATAATCATTATATTTATAATGAGGAAATAAAATTTATTATTATTAAAGTACAGTGAGATCGAAAAAAATATTAGTCAAAGTAAGCCATGAACAAAAATCGGCATGTCTTTACTTAAACCACTATTTATTTCTTAATGTCAAATTGACGTTTGTCAAAAATGTTCTATAGGAACGTGCTCCTGAAATTCTTCATAACTGGCAACGTAAGAATATTACCATTTGCCGTTTCCTGTTTCATTTCCATTTCAAAAATAGAATTCTAAAAGAAAAGCTTTGATTTGTTTGGACAACATTTCTAACAAACGTCAATTTGACATTAAGAAATAAATAGTGGTTTAAGTAAAGACATGCCGATTTTTGTTCATGGCTTACTTTAATCTTTTTTTCGATCTCACTGTATATCTTCATTAGTGAACCACAAGCTCGACTTGTATTTTTCTCTCACACCATCCGTACTAACACATGAGCTAGTAATAAATGAGCCAAAGTGTTTTGAAAAGATTGAATGCAGGTTAAATTGATGTAGAAACGGATAATGATCTTGATTTGCTGGAAGTAAAGATTTTTAATCCATTATGATTAGAAGAATTCGAAGAATATTACATGTATGGAAACAATAATTTAGTTTGAAAACAAATGTAAATTGTTTGATGATAATAAAAATTAAATCGAAATGAAATATCAAGTGAGTGGATGTAGGGTTTATTTGATTCAAAAGGAAGTTTAAAATATTCATCGGATGAATGAATGAAAATAAAATTGGCAAAAGAAATTGAATGTATATTCAATGGCGAATTTTGTTATTAAAACAATCGTTCATTTATGAAAGAATTGGAGATTCAGTTGTTACAAATATACCAACAGATGTAATGCTATAGTAGAAAGATTTCGGGTATTGCCGTGGTTTACTGTTTACACTTGACGTTTCGCTGATCGTGCTGTTAGCTTCTTCAGAAGATTTCTAAAGACTGCAATCTTTAGAAATCTTCCCCCCTTCACGTTGAGCATTGTTTGACCGGTCGGGTCGGTCGACATTTGATGTTCGTTCGTTAAGTATATCCAGTAAACAGCTGCAATTACCTGGGCGATGATCTGTTTACAATAATTGGAACAATTTATAATTTGTTTTGGGCCCGTTATCTGAATTCATTACTTGTTTTTATTTTTTGTGAATGAATGTAATTTAGAACATAAACATTTTAAAGAATGGCAAAAAATTAATATGTAACAATATTTATACTGTTATACTTATAATAATGTATTGCTTATCTTAAAGCTATACGTAAATCAGTGGGAACAATTATTTTTTGGTGTAAATATTTTACTTATCTTATGCCAAAAATAATAATAAAACGTGTTGTGTCAAAGAAAAAAGTAGATTTTAAAGGAAATTAGAACAAAATAAGGTCACTGTTTTTGCACCATTCGAGTCTTGTTCGCTTGATTTAAAATTGCTTACAAATAGATGGCAAATTATATGAACAGAACATTAAAGTAGAGGCAGATAGATCAATGGGTAAGACAATCGATTTTTATATTTAAATTTGAAACTAAATTTAATGTAGGTACATTTAATTATTTATCTAGATATATGGATGACACAGAAAAAAAAACAAATGTTATTCAAAAACGATAATTAATAAAAATTACGATAGAATAGAAAACATTAGAAAATGAAACCAACAAATGCATTACAGTGTATTATGTCAGATTCATATAAAATAATCATATCAAATTATTATTTGTAGTTTAATATGTATTTTTAATTTTTCTATATATTGTTTCTTTTGTTTTCTGCTGAAAATTATTAAAACTCAAAAATATAAGATAATAACGGATAATTTTGAAATTCTTCGGTTAGTTGCAGATTGGGCTACAAGTAAAAAAAAAAAAAATACATGCATAAACTTATTCCCTGCATTTGTTTAATGTAATTAAGAAAGGTGTAAACGATAACTTCAAGTATAATTTATTTCTTCAGTCATGTGAAGCGGAATGACATATTTCGGTAGTGATTTTACGATCTTTTTTTGTATAATACATTATGGCGTAAGTAAAAAATAATTGATATGCTTGAAGGAAATTCACAAATAAAGAAGTCGATGACAAATCTTTGGTGTTTATTGATGCATTACAACCTTCACGGTTATATGTTGGGCATACGGAGGAACTCTGCTCAAACTTAATACAAAACAAATAAGTAAATACAAATTTCCAGACAACGAATATAATGGGTGAATTTGATTCCACCAAACACTTAATAAAAATTAATTTTATCAAATAAAATTCATATTGAAATTTGACGTCTATCGAAGAAATTTGTCGTGAGAAATTTAAAATTCTGCAAGCGAAGCAACTAACATTGTTCAAATAACAGAAATGATTAGAAATATAATTTTTGCAGAGAATGATAGCTACTTTTTTTTATTAAGAATGCAATAACATGATTATCTGTGGGAATTGTATACATTTTTAACTAAATTATATTATATTTAAGATTTCTATAAAAATTGGTAAACCTCTTTTAAATGTAAGAAACCTTTGGCGAAAGAATAGGGATTGTACTTTTTACTATATGATTTTCTAACATTTTGCATTTCGTTAAAAGACGGCGCAGTTGTTCACTTTATAGTACATTTAATATTTTAAATATGTTTGAATCATAGCTTGTGTATTGTTATTTTTATCTTTAGAGTGTAATTTTACGGTTGATTAAAAAATATATAAAACCAAGCCCATCAACAAAACTTACACTAAAGTATGTCTCCACACAGGAAAAAAGATTATATTATTGTTATTATTTTATTATAAAAGATTTATCGCAGAGGCGAACCTATTTAGCGATAACTGAACTAAACTGAAATGAACTGATTTTTTTTCTTTTAGCTATAACTGAACTAAACTGAACTGAACTGAATTAACTGAACTGAACTGAATTAACTGAACTGAACTGAATTATTTTTTTTTTAATTTTTTTGTATCATACCTTTTACGTCATCTACGTCATCTGATAGCGAGTTCCACGTTTGAAAGGTCCGGTTTGTTAGAAAATGCTGTCTGATAGTTGTTTTGAATGACTCCGTTCTTAATCTGTATTTATGACCGCGTAACCTTGAATCAGGATTGAGAGTGACAAAATCTGTTAAATTATATGGTACCAGGTTATGTGAGATTTTGAACATTAGTATCAAATCTCCTCGATTTTGCCGTTGCTCCAATGAGGCTATGTTCAATTTTTTTAATCTTTCCCTGTATGGAAGAAAGGTATACCCTTTGGGCCACCTTATGAATGCATGATAAACCCGTTCCAATAAATGTTGATCTCTCAGTAAGCGAGGTCTTTAATACTGGTGCTGCGTACTGAGTGGTCTTATATACGTGACAAAAATTTTTGCACATAGTTCAGGACTGGGGTTGACAAAAACTTTTTTCATGTTATATAAAAGCGCAAAAGATTTTCTGGCAGCCTTTGTACATTGAGAGCTCCAAGGCAGTTTATTATCGACCAAAATTTCTTAATCTAGCTGAGTGGACGCTTTAGAAATAACCTTGTTATTAATTCTGTAAGGGAATCTCTCGTTGTGATTACCAAAATAAATAACAGAGCATTTCTCAAAATTTAGTGGGAGATGCCAAGTATCACACCACTGAGCTATATAATAAAGAGTAGGTTGCAAAATAGAATTAGCATCCGATGCCCTGCTAAATATTTTTAAATCATCTGCAAATCCTGAGTGTAGGCAATGAATATTTAACAGCAAATCGGCCGTGTATATTACAAATAAAAGTGGCCCCAGTACCGAACCTTGCGATACACCGCTGTCAACCAACTGTTTGAAAAGCTGTTACCAATTTTGATCAAGAAAGTTCTATTTGTTAGAAATGCTTTCAGCCAGTCTAACAAATCCTCATCAATGCCTATACCCTCCAATTTATAGAGCAACATCCGGTGCGACACCTTATCGAACGCTTTGCTAAAATAAGTATTAATTTGGTTTATTAGATACTCGTGTTAATTATTTTTTAAAGATTGATCGTAAGTGTAGGTTCATTATATGTAATGAAATTATAATTATTGGATGAATTAATAAAATAGTATATAATGCACTAATACAAAAATATATTCATTCATATTTTTAGTTCATTTCAAACAGAACGAAACATGCAATTTCAAAGAAAATTCTATTTAAATTTAATCACATACTTTTGAAATACAATACAAAGCGACGGTGTTATTTATATCTGTAGGTATATTTATTGAATGGTCAAAGGATTGTCAAGTATGTATATATTCTTCGTGATGGATAATAGAAACGCGTTTCTAGGCAACTCAATCCTTGAAGGGACATACGATGAAATGAAATTCTTGTCTTTAGGACATCTATTCTTTGACAAATCATGTCTGAGGCAATTTGAAAAATATAAAGTACATTTCAACTTTACACGAAATGAAACTGATTAAATTGAACGAAACGTCTAATATCTTAAATTTTATGGTAGGTACATAAATTATTGTGAAATATGTACACAACAAATGTCAATAAACAAATTTGCTGCAATGTAAGTCTGAATGAAGCGATAAGTCGAACGAAGCGATATCTGGTATTTCTAACTCTTTTAGGTTGCTAGTTTGTATGTTAATATTTTCAGTATTGTTGTAAAAATTACATTCATTTTATCATTAATCATACCATTTTCTTTTTTGTATTTGTTTTTGACAACAAATAAAAATAATAAACGCTTAGTAAATTTTTCGAATCTGCTCTAATTTATTTAAAGGATAAATTCAAAATACTTAGAGCACAGTTTTTATATAGCGTAAGGAATAAGGACATTATAAGGAATCAGTAAGTAAAACAACATTCTCGTATCAGCGCTAATTTATTCAGAAGAAAATAAAAAACACATTGCATTTGTAAATATTTTATTTTTTTTTTCGACATTTAAAGATCTTTTCTTGCGAGTAATTTTTGTGAGACGATTCGTACTCGTCAAGTATCATCACTCATCACAGTCATCACATTAAAGAAGTAAACTTATTGCATTAACTATTGAACATTGACCTTTAAATGATATTTAAAAGAAATGTAATCAATAAATGGCGGTTTTACTATTAGAGTAAATGTTAAACAGTAATTGCTTAAAGTATACAAAAAAATATTAAACAATACGTTTTCTTTATTATTTTATCAAAAACATTTAATACTTAAGTTGATTTATAAATCAACGATGTTCAAATTGTCAATCAATCATTTAAAAGTTAGTGAAAATTGGTATGGAGTAGTTCGAAAAATATTTTAAATAGAAACGAAATCTTTCTGTTTTATAAAATGGCACTTTCGCATTACAACGAAACCCTTTGATTTATAGTAAAGGCATATAAAATCATTGAATTTAAATGGCAATACTAATTTCAAATTCTAGGTTGTAATTGCTTGAAATTATACTTATTTTTTTATTCTTGAGTAAGAAGTCAAATGATTAAATAAAATACTAAATTCGAAAGACTATTTAACAAACTCAACACAAAATACACACAAAAACAACAGAAACCATATTTATGGATTGCTAATTTAAGTACATACATACATTATAAAGATAAATTAATATTAAGTTTAGCAATAAATTTACCAATAAAAATATTATAAATAGCGTTGAAAATACTCTTTCTAATATCAAACCTAAACATAAAAAATTATTAGAAACAAAATAGTTAATAGGTATTGTAACAGAATACAATGAAAAAATCAATGATAAAAAATGATGAAAAAAAAAATAATTTAAAAAATCATTGGAAAAACAAAAATATATTAATAAACAATTATCTAAGAATTTAAATATTATTAGTGTCAAATTCTTGGTTGATTATAATACTTATCTTTTTTTTTCTTGAGCGTGCAACCAAATTGAAAATCGAAGTATTCGTGTATGTAACTTCGAGTTGTGCAATAAAATATATTAATTACAACACACCAAATATAATAAATATAAAAATGTGTTTCGTAATCTTTATCAAGCATATTTGACGTTTGTTATATTTTACTATGGAAACCTTTTTATAAAAATAGTTTACTATGAATTTGTTCCATCAATTAGTTCAAAAGGTTGAATATTTAAATATAAAAATAATTAATGAATCAAACTTTACAATTCCTAAACACTATTGCGTCCCACGTTACAGCAATATGGAGTATATAGAAGTGGTAACGTGGGACGCAATAGGGTTTAGGAATTGTAAAGTAAGTAAGTAAGTAAGTAAGTAAGTAATTCATTAATTATTTTTATATTTAATTATTTCAACCTTTTGAACTAATTGATGGAACAAATTCATAGTAAACTATTTTTATAAAAAGGTTTCCATAGTAAAATATAACAAACGTCAAATATATTTATTGCTTGATAAAAATTACGAAACACATTTTTATATTTATTATATTTGGAGTGTTGTAATAAATATATTTTATTGCACAACTCGATTTTCAATTTGGTTGCACGCTCAAGAAAGAAAAAAAAGATAACAATTTAAAAATACATATTTCACACCCACACGTATTTTACCAAAACTCCACAAAGCAAACATTACTTACATAGTCCCACATAAAATTTATCTACATTTTTTCTAAAATTTTAAGAAATGCTGGTACCATGTTAAAAAGTCATGGAGAATTAATTTAAAAAAATCAACTCACTTATTTGAAACCCATTTATGCACGTATTGGTTAACGTCGTTATGGAAGACTTAGAATTCAATTGCTTGAATAATTTAGTAGTAAGTAGTAAGTATGATGATTGTTTAGCCTGTTGCTAAAATTAATGATATAGTAAACACTATAACAATAGGTACATTTTTTTAAATATACAAATAAACACATTAACAAACAAATATACGCAAATTAATTTGTCAAAGAAAGCAATTGCAACCGATATATTAATTATTATTCAGACACATATGAGTGTTATTCATAGCTATATGATCAATTATCTCAATTTATTTTATAATAAAACAATTAAAGAAAGAACCATAAACAACTCGCATAAAACAAATATTAATAATGATTTAAAATATGCTCATTTTCATTACATTAAAGGATTGTCTGAAAGAATTAAAAGCAACTGAATCCATATAAAATTTAATTTGCTTCGTACCATTACAAGTACTGGAACTACCCACTGGATATGTCGTATACCAAAATGTCGTGCTAAAGTTCATACGTAAGGTTTGTTGTTTGTCGTAACTGTTATAATGCAAAAAGACGAAATTGACCATCACTTCCGAAGTCTGTATACCTTTATTTTTATTTGTTTTCTTTTATTTTGTAAAGTTAGTTAATAAAATTTTTCGTTCAATTATATTTTAATTTTTATTTAAGCAATAACAATTTTGGAGGATTAACATGCACTGCCGGTGTTGTTATAAGTCATGGGTTGCATTGCAGGGGTCGTTTGGTGGTCGATGTTACAAAATTACATATCTACAATTTTCTACCCACTGACCGTGTTACGAAATTACCATTGCCGGAACAGATAACTCAACGTTTAAAAAAATGTATGTACACTCATAAATACTATAAAACAACATACTACTACACATACAGCTCTTTCTAAACAAACAAACGAACCAGGATACAAGTTTAATTTTAGCAATGTAAAAGTTATTGATAAAGAATTAATTGAAAACAAAAAAAAAAAAATGATTGTAATAAATAAAAAATAAGGGTACAAATTTTAAAAATGACTTTAAAATTTATAACGTCATTGTTTAATTAACTGCATCTTATGCTGTTATTTTTAATAAATTAATTTTATAGTTTTCGAAATAGGAATTCTGTGTGTTTTTTTAATAATTTATCTTTTTTTTTCTTTCTTGAGCGTGCAACTAAATTGAAACTCGAGTTGTGCAATAAAATATATTTATTACAACACACCAAATATAATAAATATAAAAATGTGTTTCGTAATCTTTATCAAGCAATAAATATATTTGACGTTTGTTATATTTACATTTTTATATTTATTATAAAGTATTATAATCAACCAAGAATTTGACACTATTAATAATTTACAAAAGTTGCGAACTAGCCTGGCATAATGCGGTGGCGCTCCATCCTGCTGGTACCATAATGAGTGATGTGGCAAGTCTGGATCTACTGGATTTGGGTATAATTGAGCTAATGCTGTTAGGCTACGCTCCAAAATATATGGACCACTATTCTTCGACTATTCCCGCCCAAACGTTCGCTTTTTGTGGATTCTACGTATGATGTCGCACCCAGTGGGGATTTTCGAGGGCCCATGCGGAAAAATTATTCTGTCGCTAAATAGTGATTTCGTTTGCGCATTTCCATCATT
This sequence comes from Lethrus apterus, assembly GCA_018397195.1. NCBI lineage: Eukaryota > Metazoa > Arthropoda > Insecta > Coleoptera > Geotrupidae > Lethrus > Lethrus apterus. The sequence goes on along the minus strand of JAFFZR010027465.1, from coordinate 35,477 downwards.
GTTTCGCAGAACTCTAAGCGATGATTTGAATCATCTTCACTCTGACTTATTCCGTTGTCCAGAGCTAATTCTCGGGATGTTCGATGTGGATTTTCTTGTAGGGTGAGTAACGTCCACTCATAGACAGATCCCTAATATTCCTTTCTTCCCACTGATTGGGTGATCTTTTTATCAGTATATTTATTATTAAATAAAGTGCAAACTTCGGTCTGAGAACGGCGTTTATCACCACAACCGAGGATAATTAAGATTTCAATCCTTTCCTTTTTAGTTAAACGTTCCATTTTCTTTTTAATCCAACATAGAACTTAATAAATCAAACGCAATAAAGTTCAAAATTTGACTCACTAAACTGATTAACCATAATACAACTTACTGACAGACGATATTGCGATAAGCAAAATCAAAAACGTCCCATCAAAAAAGTCAAACAGAGATTCATGGAATATTGAAAGCTATTTTTTTCTTGTTTTAATCGACCGATTTAATAATTTGTTTCACTCCTAGATAGAGGATGGAATAACCTTTCTGAAAATGTAACTTGACCCCCGCTGCCATTTAAATTTTTCGAGTTGCCCCCGTTACGCCGCCACTGGTTGGGATAGAAAGGATAATTTATGCCAAAAGATGGGTATATAAAAACAAAAATTGACCTGTTCGAGGGAAATTGCCAACAAGCAGGGATAAAAATTTAACGAATTTTATTCCTTACTTTACACTCGCACTGTATAGCAAACCATAAAAATGAACAAAGCGTTATTGATTGATATTGAAATTATTAATAGCCGTCTATAAAAGGAATTTTAGAGAACAGTTATTTATGTTACAAGTATGTTTGCAATTCTTGCACATTGTATAAATTGGCGAATTTACTAAAATATTTGTTCTGGGAATTGGAGAGTAAAATGTGAAGTCGTGCCGAGATGATATTCGAGGAACAATAAATTGTATTTGATATAAAATAAAGAAACAGTCGATTTTGCAGAAGCTTAATAGAAAAGTGAGATTGATAATTTTGTCTGCATTCTAAATTACGGAATACGGAATATCAAATTTTGATAATAATTCTCGTTGATCAGTGCCTTGAACAGGACACTGGCCATCAACGCGGAAGGTTAAGAATTTAACAAACTGCCTTTGCACAGATTCAATGGCGTTTTTTGTGAGCCTGGTAATAAGGACTACAAACATGACTACTACTTAGATCTGATAAGCGAGTAGAATAACGATATTAACGCTTTCACGTTAGAAAAGGGTCTACAGTTTTGTATAAAACCAAGTAATTTTCTCGCTGCGGGCACAGTGCTATTTATGTGATCAACAAACGATAGTTTAGGATCAAAAGTAACTCCAAAATCTTTAATTAAGTCTGTACGTATTAAGGTAGTATCATCTAACACCGGGGTTCTCAAACTGTGGTACATGTACCACTGGTGGTACATTACAATATTTTTAGTGGTAAAATTTTTTCAGAAAAAAATTTGATTATAAACACTCCATTTAGGATGCATTGATTTTTAAAGGCGAAATGCTTTTATGGTGGTACATATATTTTTGTTTTATATTTATGTGGTACAAAATTTGAAAAGTTTGAGAACCCCTCTAACATATGTATGTATATGTAAACAGAATTGGTTTCAATTTCCTAGTAAACGTCCATTGCCTTATATGTGCATATATTAAGATCTAGTGAATTATCACGACACCATTCATTAATTGCTGTCAGTAATATTTTAGATAGAAGTGGGAATTTTTCTGGAAGTTATCTGCAAAAATAGCTTCTGGGCATTGACAACTGATGGCAAGTTCTTTAATAATATTGAAAACAACAAAGGGCCAATGTCTCCAACAAAATACTGAAGAAATAATTTTTGAAAATGCCCATCTACATTTCTGGTGTATTGCATATTGTTTCGCACGAGGCAAATATACGATTCTATGACATTCTTAATTTTCATTGGGTTGGTATAAATGAAAGATTTCGGTAGACTCTAGGCGAAAGAGTCTAATGGATGTAATTCTGTGGGAATAGATGTCACAAGACAACTGTTTGTGGAAAAAAATGTGATTAAGTGCCTGTACCCTGTTTAGTTCTATATATTCTTTGATTTGATTCAGACTAGCTTCCTCCAGTTCCGGTGTTATTGCTATCAGATGCATTATAGCATAAGCAGTTCTTATTACCAAAGTGCCTGTAACATAAGGACGTTAATAAATAATAATAACTGTCTATATTTTTATATTTCTTTAAATGCACATGTAACTTGACGGGCTATTGTCGCTGAATAATAGGTACAAAATATTTCATTCATAAGAGGATAATAAATCATACAAGTGAAATAAAATAAATTGACTTGCGGCCATATTGCTCTTAATATCGCAACATCATTAAAAGCGATGCACTGAAATAGTTTTTTAATTTTATGCATAAAGCATACAAAAAATCTTTTTTCTTTCTTTCTTGAGCGTGCAACCAAATTAAAACTTAATATTTGTGTGTTGTAATAAATATATTTTATTGCACAACTCGAGTTTTAATTTTGTTGCACGCTCAAGAAAAAAAAAGATAAGTATTATAATTAACCAAGAATTTGACACCAATAAAAAAAAATAAAAATGTAAAATTAAATAAATTAATGCAAAACATCTTCAAAAATCACGAAATCTACACTGAAATATTTAGCTTAAAGGGATATATAAAACCAATGCACGCCCACAGAACATTGCAAAAGCGCATTTATTAAGCAGAAGGTCCATTTTATTTTATTCAAAAATAATATTTTGTTTGCATTATGTAATTAATTCGCAATGTGTAAATTAATTCTAATGAACACAATTACGTTGAGAAAATATTGAATCAAAGTATTAATAGGGAGCTACCGCACTATTGTTTCTTCTATGCAAGAGTTCTTGTCAATCCAAGGTAATTGGAGTTACCCCCACGGGTCATAAAAACAACCGATCGCTTAAAAAGCACGTACAGATCAGTATTGCATTTAACATAGTTGGTGTTTATGGTTAGTTACCGCACATCTCCGGTTATTTGGTGTTAAATTTTTAATATTAAATAGAAAACCTAGAGAGTGCTGAGTGACAATACTCAAGCTGTTACTTGAAAGTCACGTGTGAAAATGACCAATGTAACCTTAAATTCGAAATGTCGTTCACGTTAAAGTCCGCGTAAAACCGCAAGATATCAAAATAACCGGCTCCGCAAATCGCTTTTAATTGCGGTTATTGAGAGCGCATCCGATTTTAAGTTTTTTTATGTCTTTACGTTATTTTTACGTAACTGGTGGCGATAACTCTCTATTGTTGCGCAGATCAACGTAAATTTTAACCATATTGGTTTATAACATTTCATAACGTATCTAATAATTACGTTAGATAATTGATATATGTATACAGGGTGATTTTTTGGAAACGATCCGCCTGAGATATTTCAGAAACCAAAAGGAAATTAAAAATTCCCCAAAAATTTTAAATGGAATGACCCATCGCGTGGCATCTCAAATGAAAGAGGAATCGATGGGCTTTACAAATGTGTTTGAATTTTTGAATTCTGATCATTACTTCCCTAGTTAGTGAGCTTTGAATATTCAAACTTTCTTCATTTCTTATGTCACCTTGGAGATTAGTTGCTTAAAAAATACTGAAACAGGTGAAGTTTCTTTGCAAGGACACATGTTTTGCCCCAAAATGTTGAAATAGCAAGGGGTGTCTACTCGGTTTGGAGCATTTCGCTTTTTGTTAGTTACAGACCCGGTAAAAAAATGAAAAAGTTTGAATATTCAGAGCTCAATAACTCGGGAAGTAACTAACAGAATTCAAAAATTCAAACACATCTGTAAAGCCCATCGATTGCTCTTTCATTTGAGATACCACGCGATGGGTCATTATATTTAAAATTTTTGGGAGGTATTCGTGGGGGCGCAGGGGTAAACGTCAAAAGTGTGAATCATAGGTCAAACCGTTTCCCCCTTGACATCGGATCATTTTCAAAAAATCAGCCTGTATAGAAATTATATTATGTTTAAAAACATTGAAAATCAAACTTTGTAGTTTTTCAACGTCTAACGTTATTTCAACGTAAAAATAAGGTTGAAATTGGTTATGTAATGTAATATTATTTAAAATGTGCAACAAAATCTAATTTGTATTACGAAATAGAAAAACCTAACAATTTAAAATGCTATTCAATCATTCTATTGATATATGATCGTAATGGTTGAACTAATTAAGTAACCAAATCAGGTTAAAAATTTTGTACGTTTGGTGGGCAGTGAGACATAAACGGCAAAACAAAAGTGTGATTATTCACTCTCAAAAAGCTTAACGAAGTAACTTGGACCGAAAGTTCAAATTTATGTGTCTGATTTGTGCAGATAATACATTGCTGTTTCTTAGTAAGATATAAACTTTACTAATTATTACTCGATACAAGTTATAAGTGTAGCTGAAACATGATACTAATTACTAAAGATTAGTAGTTTGTATTATACACTCTGAAAACAGATATTCACTACTTCAACAAACATTTATTTCAAAAAGTTCTTTTATCTTGTATAAATATTCTACCTTCTTATAAAAGTTTCAGCATTTAAGAAGTAAGCGTTAATTTTTATGAGACTGTAAACCAGTGTTGCGAACAAAGTTTACAAATAACAACACGAATAAAACTGCCTTTCTGTCTTAATTGCAACTTGCTACTCTTTATGTGTCGATGCTCCTTTCCATGATTTGCGTCATTATTTTAATATTATTTTACATTACATGTATTACGTAAAAAATGTTCGAAAAAAAGTCATATATAAAAATAAAAGAAATCTAATTTCATAGTCAGTAATTCCCTTATTTATCCGTTCTACTTTGTTGAAGTACTCAGTTTGCAATTTTATTATCTCTTAATCTCTTCTCTACTATTATTATTAAACAAAACAAAATGAAATTTACCAGTAGGTACTACATTGGTTGAAGAATAAATGAAGAATGGAAAAAATTTTAATAAGTTGAATTATTGCTCAAATAGAATGACAAAATTTGAAATTAAAAATCAAACCTTTTGGTGAGGTGCAGGAAGAATACCCCAGCAGAAATTATAGTCTTTACTCTCACTAAGTATGGGGTTGCAGCCAGGTGAGAAACAAAATTGTCAACAATTCAAAATATTGTAATATTTAAAATGAGATTTAAGAAATGGTTAAATATAGCACAAAAAATTGCAGTGCCAATTTTTGCACAACCAACTAAACTGAAAATTTATAGAATCTTGATTTTCTTGTTTCACTTTTTTTTTAAATTTATTGAATATGTTTCGGGGTTCCTATCATTCTCAAAGGACGTTCTTGACAACTGAAGGTAAAGTAAGTAAACATGCGGGTGTATTATCACATATAATTACACAAAAGTTTCCTTTTTTCCAGATAAATTTTCAGTTTTTAACAAAAATTTTCGTTGTTGGGTAACTGGACGAAACAAATTGCCATCCTCGATAAAAGGATGAGTCCGAAGGACAAGTCGTTTTATCTGTCAATTTGTTGAGTCTAGTTACTATTCAGAAATTAAATTTGAGATTGAAAATTGAAAATTTATCCAGAAATAAAAAGAAAGCTCGAATGTAAGTCGGTAAGATACACTTTGTGAAGATTACTTGCTTCTTCAGTATCAATCTCTAGTGAAGTGGTAGCTGTAGCTGTGCATGAAGCAGTAGTGTTAGTCGTGCTTTGTGTATTTTGATTTCTCATTGTTTGCATTATTTCTGTATGATGCTGTTCATCTAGGTTTTAGGTGCAAGTAAGGCTTGATGGAATGCGAATTAGAATGACCAGTAATTTTGATTAGTTTCTGTTCACTAATACCCCGCTTGCTTAATTCTGTTACTGCTACTGTCCCGTTGAAATAATTCGTGATTTTAGTTCGTTTAACATGCAGACCAATATGTAAAGCTGGACTGTTGCGTCCACTTTGAAATTTAATTTTGACCAACGGGACTATCTTTATACCAACCTTTGGTATTTTTCTTGAACCAAAAAGCATTTGGAGTAAGAAATATTCTCTTGTTTTTTATATCTTTACTGCGTTTTTCAATTAACTTATTTAGTAATCTTACGGAACAAATATCGTTATTTTCTAAATTAGGTGTTAAATATTTACTGTCCCCTAGTTTTTTTCCCCCACCTTGAGTACTTTTGGTAAAGATAGGATTGTACTCTATTCTTCCAGTCGGCGTGCCATCGTTATACTTTTATTCTTTAAAATAATAGATCATACAGTTGGTTGCTTCCCGTCCCCTCCAAGCCAATACAAATGCTGCAATGTGATAAAGCTTTTTCTGTAGTCCTTTTGGTTCTTCCTCGTTCCAAAATCAAGCCATGGACACGATTTCTTCCTTAATAAGAGATGTAGAAATTTTCTCCGGTTGTTCCTGTAAGATTCTTCTTTTGGCGTTTCTTGCATCACGCGCTTTCTTAAAGCGAATATCCGTGAAGGGATTAATTGTTATAATTCGTTATAATATTTTTTTGGACCATTTTTGCAGTGGTATTCCACATGGTTTTAATTACTAACTTCTTATAATCGTCTCCGTTAATTTTTATCATATTAAACCCCCAGTCTTCAAGGATATTGACCAACTCTTCCACAGGTGTGTTTTGCAAGGATACATGACAGAATGGCACGCAAAAAAGGGCACACCTAAAAAGGTACGCCCAAAATGGTACACCACAAAAACGGTACATTAATGAAATGGTGCACGCCTAAAATGGTACACTAATAAAATGGTACACTACAAAAATGGTACACCACCAAAATAGCACATGTTAAAAATGGTACTTTAAGGTCTGGCTACTGCATAGGAATTTATTTGCTGTTTTTTTTCCAAAAATTAAAATATTTCGTGAAGGGCTAATTTTAGAGGGAAAGTTTATTAGACAAACTCGCCTTAAAATTACCTCGGGAATACGAAGCAATCATAAAAAATGGGGTGTTCCATTTAAAATAAGAAGTTGATAGCCATTTCCGGTATAACCGGAAGAAGAAAAAATTCGAAAGAGCGTATCGCGAAACTAATATTTGCATATTTTCAAAACTTAACTCTTATTAGTTTTCTATATTCTTCTGACGAAAACTCGTCGTGACATACCCTGAATATTGTATCTTTATTGTATATTTGTACTTGATTTTCGTATTTGACATTTTTATTGCATACAATGTACCATTTTCACCATGTGTTATTTTGGTGGTGTACCATTTTAACTGTGCACTATTTCCAGCATGTACCATTTTAGGCATATACTATTTCGGCGTTGTACCCTTTTAGTGCTGTACCATTTTGGGCGTCCCATTTTAGCTGTACAATTTCGGTATGTACCATTCTATCGTGTCACGGTTTTGCAACAACTGATAATTCTTTTCATCGCAGAATGCAAGGAATTGTCTCCATATCGAACACTTGGTGTTTGTAGTATTTTTGGGAATACATTTTTACGAAATTACGAAAAAAAAAAATAAATCTAGATGTCTAAAATCTACTTTGACGCACTAATGAGCAACCCTTGTATATTTTATTGGGGCAAACATGGGATAATGTGTTGGATTATGCACAGATGGTGCTCGAGCAAGGTCTGGAACATTGTAAGGCAGAAATCTCCACAGTGTATCTGGACACATTGAATGATTCACAGAGAAGCTGTTTCTACCAAAGAAATGTCTTTTAGTCTGAACACTGAGATATCGACAGTGTTAAAGCCATTAAAATCAAGGCTTTTTGCAGTATTTTGCAAAGAGACTGACCCCCATCTCTTTGTAAAGTACGGCAAAAAGCCTTGATTTTAAGGGCTTTTAAGACAACTGTTGTTAGCACAGTGTTCAGACTAAAAGATATTTCTTTGGTAGCAGCAGCTTCTCTGCGAATCTTGCAATGTGTCCCGATATAACGTGGATTCTTTACTTTACCTTTTTATTGGAAAAGAAGGTAGTTATCACGTGGCAAATTTTTACAACGTGTTTAGAAGTTGATGAGATTACAATATTCTTTGAAGAGCGCCAGCAGACAGAGCTGTTTCGAGATCACTTTTTTATAATGTAATTGATCTACTTGATGGGCATGTTCGAGAAACTAAAATTGTTAAATCTTCAACTCCTAGGAACAAATACACATATCTTGGGCATGAGTGTCAAAGTACCCGTAAAGCTGACGAGCAACAAATAAAGTTTTGTTTGCAACTATTCAAAATCATTTAGCCATGTTGAGTAAAAATTTTAGAAGACATTTTATAACCGCAGAAAACTTAAGAGCGGAGTGGATCAGTGATCCATTTCAAAATACTCTTTCAATTGCAAGAACTATTCATAAACTTCACGACAAATGTGTATACTTTTATCATTTTCTACGTCTTATCTTTGCGAAGCTGGTTTTTTTGTAGTTGTAGTAGCTGCGTTGAAGACAAAATATAGGTCTCGGCTAAACATAGAAAGAGAACTCAGAGTGTCAGCTTTCAATTTAACAGCTCTGCTCTGCAAGACAGGCTCAGGATAGTAATCAGTTTTTTGTTGAATGTTAAAAAGTTGATAAAGTTACTGGTATGATGTGTTCAGTATCTATAAAGGTAACATTTTAATTTTGCATTATCAGAATTCTTATTTTATTTTCAATAATTAGCATTTCTTTTTTTTTTCACGTTTTTGCGCTATCCACTTTGTGGGTAGGATTAATATACAATACATCTAATTAAAATATTGCTGATTGGAGAAGAACACGTAGAAATACTATTGCATATATGATTGCTGAATGTGGAAATTACTTGTAAAATTACATTTCCATTTACGACAAATGGCAATAATAGCAGCAACTTAGTAGTTTTATCCTCGTTTAGTAATTACAAAATTACTTTACTAATATTCTTTAAAACAGATTGTAAGTTATTGTAAAAATTCTAAAAATGAACAAATATAAAATTATCTGCAGTAGTTAAATAGCGTTTTTCACAACACAAAAATTAAAATAAATGAATTTTTGCCGGAAAAAAACGTTAAAAGAAAAAAAAATTTAACATTTTGGGGTCTATAAATATATAAAATAAATAGAAGTCTAAAATATAATATCTTTATTAAGTTACACTGCAGAAAACAACTAAAAATACACGTTAATGAAAATGTTTTAAGTATAAAGGAGCTAGATATTAAAACTTTGGCGAGGATTTGTAAGAGTAATTATGCGTGATGACTCGCGCTCCGGAAAGTTGGAGTCAGTATCAGAATAGTGCACCCGAGTTGCAAGGGACCGCCAATTATACGGAATTGTTAATTTATGCAAACGAATTTTGGAAACTTGAGAGCCAACCCATTTTATATATCTTACTTTAATTTGTGCTCATATACTTAAAAGTTGTTAATTCAATTTATGAGTAAATAATTTTTCTATTTCGTTTTAAATTAGGTATATGTTTAATTCTGTTAGAACTACAGTTTATATTTATTTAATTGAAATATACAAAATACTAAAGAATTTTTTCTAGACTACGCTATTGTAATATATTCTTAATTTTTGTGTTCCTATTAACTAATATCACTTGAATATAAGAAGTACTACATGGAAAGTCAAAGGTCATAACAAATTGAACTTAGCATTGCAGGGCTGTGTGTATAAATTTTATTATTTTTTTAATTTTATTTTCATAGCTGTTTACAATATGTATGTTGTAGATGGAGCCGTAAACATTAATGAAAAAAGAAAATGCATGAATTTCAAAATGATTATCGAAATATTTATTATGAACTATTCACGAACATTGTTCTCAATTTTGCCGTAGCAAATAGTCGATGTTTGAATAAAATAATTTTATACATTTTATTTCTTTTACTTACCCTATAAGAAATGGAAAAAATCTACACGTAAGTACAGTAGATTAATGCACATTGTATATCACAAATGCAATTTGTTTTATAAATAATGCAATTATATGTTCGTAGCTTACTGTGTGAAACAGCGTCAATTATAATAATAACAATTTTATCTTACATCTTCTGAACATAATTTATCTCAGTTTTCCAAAGGAGTATATAACGGTTAAGGGTTACATTATCAATATTAAATATCTAACGGTGCCGTCTTGGCGTCAGACAGTTGAGTGTTGTAGCATAGCGCAAAGCACGGCAGCAGTAAAACTTAATAAAGATAATGCCCGTACCGGAACAATGAGCAAATTGTAGTTAGTTATGCCCTGCTATGCACTGCAAAGGAGGATAGACCTACAGACTTAGCGACTCTCCGTTCTCTTCCATAGCATCCCAAGGGCGCTTGCTAACTTTACCAATTAATATTTTTACAATCCGCGTACTTTATTATCCTTGAAGGAATTATTTCGCTTCAGATAATTGCACTCAAGATAAAAAATTACGACAAAAGGATTAAAATTTACGAAGTAATTTTTTTCGCAGAAACCGTGGATAATTTATACAAGCTAACAATGTTTTAAACATTTTTAAAGTTACACAACAAAAGTTGATGATACCTACTGCAAACTGTGTTTAAATTTTATGACACACTATTTACATAATTGAATTTCAAATAAAAAAAATTATTTAAATCACAAGTTTAAACAATGCAATATACACGGCGAGTTAACTCCGACGCTACGGAGTTTTGTGGCGAAGCGACATATATTTTAAAAATGTATTCAATTATACAGGACGCTCCAAAAAAGAGTGACATATCAAAGTTATACTTTTTCTTATGGAATACCAGTATTTCAACACATTTTTAAATTGTACGTAAAATATAAGCCAGACTTTCATAAAGGTTCCCTATACCTAAATACTAAGTGTTCTGATTTATTTCGATTTTTCTTAAAATGTAAGGTTTTAAAAAAAAAATATTATCCCTAAACGAAATTAATTATGACAAATTTACTTTTAGGCCTAGATAATAGACGAGTCCCTTAATTTAGTTAGTAATTTACTACTACAACATTCTCTACAAATTGTTCAGAATTTTCAGTATCATTATTAGCAAATTCAAACTGTAATATCGGGCTTATTTTAAAATGAACACACTGTATTTTATAAGTTTATCGTGTAGCAAATTTAATTGTCTTTCAAACTGTATGAGGTTTCCCTATACCTAAATCTTTAAGTTTTGAAGTTATTTAGGTATTTTGGGAGCACCATCTAACTGGAACCACATTTTTCGTCTAATATTTAAAGTAATATTTCCGAAAGGTGCCCAAAACATTGAGTTTTATGGGGTATGCTGCGTTATAATTAATGTAATCAATGTTTATGGCGCGATGACTAAAATACATAGAAAACATTTCTGATCGAGACCGTAGTAAGTTTATTTGAAACATTTATAAAAATATTTCTAGTGACCACTGAAATCTAATCTAACATAATGTCTAATTTGCCATTTATGTAGTAAATGATTAATAAATTACCATCCTAATATTTAATTAGATAGGTAGGTATTAGTAAATACTCCTTTAACTTTAACCCTTTCGTCACGAGTGGTGCTCATAGGTACCAACAGTATTTCAAAACACCTGAAAGTTAAATAACGCGTTTTAGAGTAGCGGGAATTGTACCAAGCCGGGTTATACATTATCAGTTACGCGCCTTATTATAAACATGCGCCCATCTTGAGGTTAGAATTGGTTTGTTAGTAAATTGATAGCCGCTGTAAGTGTTAGTGTATTTAGTTAGTTAGTATTTAGTGTATTTTATTTGTAAATTGTGTAGTATTTTTGTGGTAAAATATCTGTACATGTCATCAAGACTGAGATATGTATTATTCGTTTATGGTTTGCCAATAATTTTCATTTTATCGCATGGTACATATGCGTACCATCCGGTGTTTTCCCTGGAGCAGTTGTGTACCACCAGGTTTATAAAAATTATTTTGTGAATTCAATTTTTATTGAATTATGGTGGTAAATAAAATCAATTACTAAAAAATTTGTTCTATTTTAGAAAAGAAATGGAAGCCATTGTTGAAAATATGGACTTTTCTTCTGGATCTAGCGACAATTATGAACCTTTTTCAAAGTACAATTTCTAAATCATGTGTCATTTAGTACCTGATGGTAAATATACGTACCACACTAAAACCCTGCTGGTATACATATGTACCATACTCCCCAGGCCCCCTCAAATAAATAATGTCAGTTTTAATAGCAGAATTCTATCACTGGACACTTAATTAACAGAAATATGTCTCAATTTTGGTTCAAAACAAATTTTTTATATTCAGGGACGAAAGGGTTAAATATTAGACGAAAAATGTGGTTGCAGTTAAATGGTGCTCCCAAAATACCTAAATAACTTCTTTAAAACTTTAAGATTTAGGTATAGGGAAACCTCATACAGTTCGAAAAACAATTAAATTTGCTACACGATAAACTTATAAAATACAGTGTGTTCAATTTAAAATAAGCCCGACATTAGAATTTGAATTTGCTAATAATGGTATTGAAAATTCTGAACAGCCTGTACAGAAAGTTGTAGTAGTAGATTACTAAATAAATTAAGGGACTGGTCTATTATCTAGCCCTAAAAGCAAATTTGTCATAATTAATTTAGTTTGGGGATAATATTCTTTTTTCTAAAATCTTACATTTTAAGAAAAATCGAAATAAATCAGAACTCTTCTTATTTATGTATATGGAACCCTTATGAAAGTCAGGCTTATTTTTTAAGTACAATTCAAAAATGTATTGAAATATAGGTTGTTCCATAAGAAAAAGTATGACTTTGATATGCCACTCTTTTTTCGAGCGCCCTGTATATTTGAAATGTCTTTTGAAGTGTTGCCCTTATTGACTTATATAATCTGCCTGCAACAGAAGTTGGAGCTAGTAGGCTGTTAAATCCGAAATTCTCTTTAGCAATCAATTTGTGATAACTAAGCAAGCGTAAAACAACTGCGTCGCTTATTTGACGTTTCAAAGTGCCGAAAGAAGTTCGTTTTGTTTACTATTAGCCTCCCCAAAATAGAAAATAGTAGGTATGTTACAAGTTTATTTTGAGTGTGTATTTGGATCAGTTATGTCGGGAAAACAATTAGCATAAAGCCTCTGCGCTTGAACACTATTTTTGTGACACTAAAAACAAACTTGTAACATATCTACTAGTTCATTAGTTGTATTTTCCATTTTGGGATGGCTAATAGTAAACAAAACGAACTTCTTTCAGCATTTTGAAACGTCAAATAAGCGACACAGTTGTTTTACGCTTGCTTAATTATTATCACAAATACAATTGCTAAAGAGAATTTCGGATTTAACAGCCTACTAGCTCAAACCAGTTTTTCGCATTTTTTGCGTAAATTTCATAGTATAACACTACCAAAAGTTTATACCGTTGAAAAGTACTTAAAATGCTCTACAAGAATACACAAAGAAATTATACCGAGCAATTTAAAAAAATTGTCGGTGACGTCACAACAAATAAATGAAGTGTTTAAAGTTGTAGCTAAGACTGTCCCATTTAATAATATATATGTTTTTTGGTGATTAAATCACAATTGAAGTCGCTATAGTCTCGGGCCCGTTTTGTAGAAGGCACTGTATACTACATGACACGAAAATTGCAACACCAAAAAGGGGTGCGAATTTTTTAACCAAACTTGTCAGAAACATATAACTATTTAAAGGTGATAATTGATTATAATTTCAAAGAACAAGTTCAAAAGATTAACACAATTTAATTTAATTTTTATTAATAATATGTTGGGTCTCCCCTATTAGATTCACTCTCCCTCATTCTTTGTGGCATTGATTTCAGTAGGTGCTCGATGTTCTCTTGCGGTATGGTATCCCCAGCAATATGCAATTCATGCCGGATAGCTTCCAGTGTTTGCCGAGGATTCGCTTAGTTCCTCAGTTTTCTTCCCATAATGTCACACACATGTTCGATTGGAGAGGGATCGGTAAAAACTGGGTGGTCATGGCAAGATATTAACATGGGTCTCTTCGAACCGGTTTAGAGAAGTTCTTGCTACGTAAGGACGGGCATTATCCTGCTGGAAAAGAGGGTCTTCAAGCTGCTGAAGATATGGAAGAATATGTGACGTTCCCCACGTCTTCGTCTGACCCTCATGCGGTCATCATTTATACCTATACAAAATCGAGGTTCATCACTAAATATCGCCCTATTCCACTCCACGCTCGAGTTTTTTCGCAGTGATAACACAAGATGTGGTCGATAAGATTGCAAGCCGAAAGCGAAGGCGGTCATCCACCTCATACTAATGAGGTGCAGGACAGAAGAAGGCCCGCGGTTCCTCTTCAGCGACTTTCCTGGCCCTCCCTGGTCCATGACTGATAACAGCGCATGATGGTGGATTGATTCCGGTTAAGGTGATTTGCAATTTCCGTGAATGAAAAACTACATGCGCGCAAGCCAACAATTCTACCTCTGTCGAATTTGCTCATCGGGCGGTAATTTCCACGTTCCGGCACTCTAGGCATAATCGGATAAAGTATGACAAGAGAAAGCGGTGAAAATTGAATCAAACCTCGCAAGAAATACACCTAACATTAATGTCAGAAAAGACTACATGAAGTGACATGCCATGACCTGTTGATCCATCGGAACAAAATTATAATCAATTATTACATTTGAATAGTTATACGTTTCTGCCAAGTTTGGTAAAAAAATTCGCACCCCTTCTTGGTGTTGCAATTTCCATGTTATTTAGCATATATGCCAGTAAATGGATGTTTTTTGTGATATAATTTAACGATGCAACATACATATGGTACCTATATTGAATATTGAATAATAGTAAATTGTTAATTCAAACAACAATAAATACTTCGAATAGCATGTAATTTTAACAAGGTGGTTCATATCGTAGTATTCATGAAAAATTCGCATCAGTAACATACATAGCATATCCTGTATCCTGTTCAGGATTCTTGCAATCAATATTCCGAAGGTATGCGGTGAAGTATTTCCAGACTATATTATAAATGTATTTCTATCACGTTCGCGTGTGGGGCAAATCATACAGTTTTCACGTTTGATTTCCTTTCTTATTTCCAATATCGCAGCTTTTCTTTTTACTTTACGTTAAATTTGCAAATAATAAACATTTTATATAAATTTGTAAGAGACAAATTATGCAGTACTGTTGCAGTAATTAACTATATTAGATAATTTTGTATAATTTATTTCAGTTACGCTATTTTAATGTTCATATTTGTATATAATTGCTGAAGCATTCCAATTGTGATATATTTAGAATTACAAATGGCATATAAACTGTCGCCCCTTAATTTACACAGCCGCCACCTAAAAAAAGCTATAAAAGCTATTTGTTCTAAAATAAAAGCAAAAGTATCATTATCTGTGTATTATTAACATCGCAACTCTTCACATCTTCCTGCGTGCAAAACATTGAAGGCGTGTTCCCTACATATATTATACTTACTTTATCCTAAGTCTTGTCAACCTTTCGGTGTAAGACTATTGTGTTGAGTTGGTTAGTAGGTTGCAAATTTTTGTCTTGTGCAGCTGTTTCCACCTCTTCCTATCTTGAGATATTTCTCCTATGTTTCTCCACGGTATGTTTCTTTTCTCTGCTGCTTTCCTCACAATGTCCTTGCAAGCTTTTCTGGGCCTTCCCCTTCCCTTTTTACCCTGTGCTTCTGCGTTATATATTTTCTTCACCACTCTGTTATTGTCCATTCGGTGCATATTCACCAGCCAAGCCATAATTGCCTCTCTTCTATAAGTGTATTGGTTTTGTTCCTAGTTGTTGTCTAAATGTTTCGTTCTTTATTCTATCCTTTCGTGTCTTATTTTGTATTTTTCTTAAAAACCTCATTTCTGTGGCATTTATTCTGTTTTTTAATCTATTCGTTAATGTCCATGATTCGCATCCGTTGGTACTGCAACTTTTTTTACTACTTCCATTTTTACTTCGTCACTGTTTTATTCAATCTCTCTATTATTTCCGCGTCTAATTTCCCATTTGCATCTATTATGGTACCTAAGTATGTAAACTTGGTTACTTCTTCTATTTTGTAGTTATCTATCTTTATGTTGTGTTTCTTCTTTTCCATTGATATGATCATATTTTTTGTTTTTTCTTTATTCAACTTCATGTTTATTTTTTCCATTTCATCTTTTAGAATATTAGCTAGACGAATTTACCATCAGAGATATCCTTTGGGGCATATTTCATCTCGTCCAAATCAAGAAGTCGACTTTAGGCTCAGAGAAACAGGTTTAAGCCGCCAAAATCAGACAGAGGCAGGCTACGTACAGTCCGTACGTCAGACATCGAAGAGATTATTTAGCAAGCTGTAGATAATAATCCCCATGTGAATACCAGGCGAATAAGTAGAGCTATCGGCATAAATCATGTATCTGTTTGCCAGGCCTTTAAACAATAATTACTTCATCAGTATCACTTGCAAAAGATTCATCTACAGTTGGAGGCCGACTGCTGTCGACGCATCCAATTTTCCCAATGGCTGATACATGAATGTAACTTAAATCCAGATTTTCTTGGAAACACTTTGTTTGCGTGTTTTACTCGAGATGGAGTTTTCAATTTTCTCAATATACATGAACGATCAGATGAAAATCTGCACGCAATTCATGTTAGAAATCATCAATTTGGATTTTCGATAAATGTCTGGTCAAGCATTGTGAGTGATTTTTTCTGTAAACCATTTCGTGTACCAAATCGGTTAAATGGTAAATTCTACTTAAATTTTTACGTAACATTTTAAGCGAGCTACTGGAGGATGTACCATTAGATGCTATTATTAGAAATATGTATGTTGTGCATGTCCACTTGGACCTTGCACCAGTCGCATTGCCAGATCTAATACCATTGGATTTTTTTGTTTGGGGATATTTAAAAGATATTGTTTATGCCACGGAAGTTAACACAGAGGATGAACTTTAGCAGAGAATAGTAGATGGTTGCCAACAAATAAGAAATAAAGGTGCTTTCAATCGAGTGCGTGAGTCTCAACGACGACTGCAACTTTGTTTACAGGAGCAAGGACGACATCTCTTGCTATAATTTAGAGCGCGCTAAATACGTTGTTTGTTGTAAAGTTTTTTTGTTAAAGCCGTATCTCGAAAACCAATGAGTATTGGACCTCAAAGTATTAGAATTTTTTCTTATTATGATCTCCACTATCACCTATTAAATTGTGTAAATTTTATTTATTAACACCTTGTATAGTAAATATTTGACTGCAATATTTATTTTAAAACTACAAGTAACTTTGTCTGTGTGCAAGCTGTGTGCAATTTTGTTATTATTATTACAACGTAACCTCGAAAAATATTGCATTCATTAAGTTTTGTAATGTAGTAAATTATTCTGTGAATTCGGTTAATAGAATTTTAAAACACTAATCTGAAGCCAATTTGAAAGAGTGAGTGAATATAACAAATATATAGGAAATACCCTAACTCGTTTGTCAAGCTATATTATTTTTTATATGTTTCGAGACATTAGAGACAGATAGTGATAATTAATAATACATCTAAGAGATGTGAATGCCAGGCTAGGAAGAAAACAACTAGGTATTAAGGAAATTCGGAAAAGATGTAGTGACTATGGGAAATGTCTGAGTTATCTGAGACAAAGTCACTTCGCATAATCAGCGATCAGGAATACACCTGTATATAGAAATGGAAATCGGAAACCAGAATAAAAATACGGCATGAGTTATCTCAGCAAATTATACCAACTAGAGGCTAAAACAAGGACCTATCGTCCACCTTTTCAAAAATATATATTAATGAGTTTCTCAAAGCGTATCAAAGTTAATGTGGTGGTATGGGTACAGAAATACATGGAATTTCACTGCATAAATTATTTTTCGATGATGACCGGATTTAGATGATCAAATAAGCAGAGAATTGAGGCTATTCAAATGGATTTTCCAAGGAGGTCTATAGTGTCAATGATGAAAAGGATAACATACGAAGAGAAAAGGAAAGAATGCAGGTAGAGAGAAAAGTTACAGAAGAAATAGGTACAGGCGACTGAAATAGTATGGATGGACATGTTGAAAGAAAGGAGGAATACCGACGGTCCATAATAGTTAATTAGAGAGATAGGAAGACTTCCAGAAGAGGATGCAAGAAGTGACCAAAAGATAGATATCATCGAAAAAAGGCGGACACATATTATGCAATTATAGGATGGAAAGGAAAAAAAAACTATGGTGTGAACGTTCAAATATAAAGAAAGAAAAATGTGGAAAATATCATCATGGATCTTAAATGGAAGAAGGTGCGAGGTGAAGGTAGAGTGCAGTGAGAAGCATCAAAGTGGGTTATAGAAGAGAATGTGAAGTTGTTAGAGGAGATTGAGTCGCATTAACCACAGTGTGGTTGTCTGTATGGGTTCCTTTGAAAGATCGGACTTCAATTGTATAATAGAGGGATACAAAGAATCCCCGAGGAGATTCCCATAAACAAAAAAGGCTAGTCAGAAAATACGATAGAAAATATATCACGATTATGTACCCGAAGTATCTCTGAACAGGTTGGACAATTAAGTTAAGGCGATAGGGATAATTATAGACGTACAGAGAGACTTTCGCAAAGGACAAGGAACAACCTAAAAGATAATGGCGCGAAATTACATAATACATATTTTTTTCTGAGTAAATAAAGAAAATAAAGCGAGCTTTTATTGTGACATTCTGTATAGGAATTTTACATATTTTCTTGGTTTATAAATTACTAATTTTTTAATATCATTAATAATTATTATCAATAAAATTTCATTGAATATACTGAGTGAACAAAATATCTAATAGATTTAAATTTGGAGTACATTTTAGATTATATAAATTTAAGATCAAGTAAACATATAATAGATAAGAAAAAAACAATGATCAGGTGTTAAAGTTTGAATTGTAACATCAAAACATGAAAGCTATTAAAATGGGGTGTGAGTTCTTCTGTTATATAGTAAATCCTAGCTAAATTACCCGGCGTGCACCTGTGCGTTCTCAGCGCTTCAGGAGTTAACAAATGACACGCGATTTGCGCCAGTAATCGAGAGGGTCTTGAGATAAGTCCGTTACTCTTTACGGCGAGATAATGGCAAGTTTTGCATAAAATTGTTCAGACTATAAGGAAAGATTAATGATTCAGGATAACGGATAGTTCTTAAGACGGCAATTTGAGGACGAGAACTTCTTTGATACATGTTTTATATTGCATCGGTGACATGTTCCTAGATGATTTACAAATTGCCACTGTCACAGGCTAACCCCACTTCTATTGTTAGATAACAGCACCTAATTATGAAGATGAAAAATTGTCAGCAAAATATTTATGATTAATTATTATTAATTAGCAAATTAAATTATTGAAATGATATATTTGTTTAATCCGAATCTTCTTTACGGTCTATATTGAGTTTGAATTTTTTGGGTATAATTTTGCTTTGACATTTGAATTGATAATAGTTATAGTGTTTTTTAATTTATGATAACAATTATCATACGTGACTTTATTACAATTTTTTGTGTTTGCAAATTTCATACAATCTCTTACCAAAAATCCCAAAAATGTTATTATTATATTATAATTATTGATGGTATGGTGTTTAGAATTTATTTTGTTTTGGTTTTAAAATATCTGTACCTACCCTGAAGTAGAGGGGAGTTGCAAGTAGGGTTCTTAGCCATTAAGATAGTTTAGTATTAAGTCTTCATCAGTGTGCGTTACAAGACAGTCACAGTCATAAATAAAAGTCCGAAAGATAAATTTTAGTATAATTTATTTCCATAACATTACCAGTCCATGTTCGGAGATAACAACAACAGAAGTTAGTTCATATAACTAAGTTCACAACATATGGTCTATTGTGCTTCCGTGCCTGAGAGGAACATATACTCGGCTTTATCGTTAATGTATACAAATGAAGCAGAACTATGCTTCTGTGTCAAAATGATGCACAGTTGCACATAATTTCCTCTGCTTAGTGCCTCCGTACGACGAATCAAACGTTACCCCCAAATATGGTTGCGCTGACTGCGCCAATAAGTGGTACCAGTCGCTTCACTGTAGGATTTGTCAAAAGTGCCTTAAATGCATCATACCCATAGACATGGCATAATAGTCGTAGTCACTTGCAGCTTGGGAATATACCGTCTTGTCATATAATAGACAGCCAAACAGTCCTGAAAGCCCTTTAGTATTGCTCTTAATATATTTTATAATTGCTTTCAGAGCTGTCTGGCTGCCCTAAATATGGCCGAGTATTAATGAGGAGTAATCTTGTCCGCGATATGTTATCAGTAATATAAGTAAGTTATTTGTCTTCAAGAAATGTTTTATAAAAGACATCGTAAATATTATAGCGGACAGCACTTTTAAAAAGTCTGTCAACTATGTCGATAATTTAAATAACTCTTATTTCACAATTGCCGTATTAATAATAATTATTCTGCGTGTCTGGCACCTATTAGCAAGATCATTAGTGTAAGAATCCCGAGAAATCTCTACAAACCATTGTAGCCGAAATTACGATGCACGCAACAATTACGACAGGAAATATAACTCTATCTGATATCCGTGATAAAATATAATTTGTTGTGATTTTGACGTAATTATTAATCGTTCGCCTTCTGTTTTTATTCTACTGACATAATTCTTCTGAAGTTCAAGTTCAAATATACATTTTCAAATTATTAACGGAATGAAGTTAAGTAGTTGATGCAGAGACATTATATAAAAAATAGAGAAAACAAAATTAAAATTAAATTTTTGGATGGGTTATATTGCTTTTCAGTTGTAACGAACGATGCAATACAAATTTGGAATTTCCAATTTAGTTATTATGAAAGCTTCAGAATGATAAAGTTTGTTTTAATGGTGGACATAAATTGCAATTTTTTGAACTTGGTATATACAGAAAGTGTCAAATATCTCTTCCCAAAGCTTAAGAATATATTCTACGAGAAAAAATCAAATGATTTGTTAATTGGTAATCGTCAACTAAAGATATATTTTTAAGATATTTAAGTATTTCATCAATCATTACTGCCATAACTGCTTCAAAAATCCGAGCAACCAGTCATACAATGACACAATGACAAATTTTATTATAACCTGAATGAGCATTTCAACAGCAAAACTGTCATCATAGAGTAAGGCAAATTTAGATTTTGTGGAAATGGAAGAGTCGAATGAATGTACTGGTGGACGGGATGTGAGCAAGTGAACCACGAGGAAGACAAGGAGAGGGGAAGAAGATGGTGGAGAATCATGAATGAGATAAGAGAATGGTTGGAAAGTCTGAAGAAATGGAAAGAGAAAATCGAGAGGGCATAAAGGAATACGCAATTCATTTAAATGAAATAGAGAATTATGTAGGGCACATGCCAAATAAAGGTCTTTTTTAATGTTTTTTATTCATGATATTGGAAGACCGAGTTTGCTGTGGAACGTGGCGAACATAGCAAGTATTTTCCAGAATTTGTTGTTATACTACATTGTAGATATTCTAGTAAAAGGCCAAGTATAATTACAAATTTACTGTAATTTGCCCTATTTAATACTTTAGGCAAAGTAGGACTATATGATTTGCTTTGCTTTTATATTGTTTTCCAGCAGGCTTATCCACACATTACTTAAAAGTAAAAGTTGTTGTATTTAAAATTCATGGATCCAGTAATTAGTGATGATAAAACACCAGACTATGAATTAATTTCAGATTTGAAATAAAAATGAAGCATGTAAATTGACACTGTGTTCGAAAGCATCTTTCTACAAGAGGATAAGGTTGGGGCAATATGCAGTAATAAATCTGACGTCGCCAATACATATGCCCAATACTTCTGCGATGTGTACACACATAATACTATTAGGAGATTTAAATTTGGAAACGAAAAAGGGGTAACAATAGTTGGATGGGGGAATAATATGAAAAATGTAGGGTTTTGCAGAAAAGGTAGATACGAATGGAAGCATTGCTGGTGTGAAGGTAGAAATGGAATCGAGTGAAGATAAAGATCTGGGAAATAGGTGGAAAATATGTTGGAAAAAGACAGGAGAAGGTCTCGAAGATCTATAGCGGATGAAAGAAGAAGAAAGGGATTGGAGAATTGTATAATATCTTGTATTTTGTTTAAGATGTATTTTATACCAAATAAAAGTTTCTTTTTATTAGCGTTATTTAGCTATATAAACGCATTCATGCAATGACTACAACACGAAGAAGTGCGCTCATCAATTATATTTTTTATAGTTCCCAATAATAATTTGACAATTCACGATAATTGGTTTCCTGTTCTCCAAAATGATAAAATATATTATTTTAATACTGAAAAAGAAGAAAAAAGATTTCGAACGGTATTGCACTTAGCCATTCAAAATATACAATATTTGCATCATTTTCCAATTAAAATAACTTGTAAAAATTGAATTGATTTGGCAGATACATGGTGAAACTCCATATTCACAAAATTAAAACAAAAATAAATTGTTGGTTTCACTTGATTTATTGTATTACTACTATAATTGATTCACCACACAGTGCCTTTTTCAGGTAGAAGAATATACATGAATACAAAGTAAACGAAAACATCCTTATATGCATGCTATATGTGTTAAAACTTTGTTGGAGGGGGAATATTAATTAACAATTTTGTAAGGTAGATTTAACAAGGCGGAGTTAGTTACTACTCTCTGATCATTTAACAATATACCTAATTTGCTATTTTTGTTTATTTCTAAACTTACTAAAAGGTTAAGTTTCCTACTTCTGTTTTGTGTAAGGAGTATTTTGAAATTAGGATTAAAAGTGTGGCTATTTGCTAACAAATGGTTGAGATTGAGTTATTTTTTCCTAATTGAAAGCTGCTATGATGTTCTTTAATGCGTTCCGTAAACGATCTTCCTGTTTGTCCGACGTAAACTCCAGGACAGCTTGACATATACGGTTTGACTTTTTATCCATTTTATCTTTGTTATTTCTAATATGATGCCCTTAATGAATTATTAGTTTTAAGGGCTATTTGGATATTATTATTTATTTTCTGGAGAGCTTTTTTGACTTGTAAACATATTTCAGTTGATACACGAGCTTTTTTTGACTTGTATTGAATGTTTTTGAAATTGTGTCTTTAACTTTTGGATAGATAAGTGCTAACGTTTTGTCTTTGTATTTTTTCGCTAAAATATTGTCTATTGTAACTTTTTTGTAACCGTTATTATATGCAATATTATAAATATGGTTTAGTTCGATTTCAAAGTTATTAGTAAATGGGAATGTTAATTAGTCTACTCACCATCGAGTGGAACGCCACGAAACGGCATTTATCAATATATTTTAAAAAATAATTCTGTTTCTTTGGAAGTTGTTAGTGTATAAATAAAAAAATAAACATTAAATTTTTACGTATTATATAAGCATTTACGTATTATAAAAACGTTCTACGTTTATTTTCATTTAACTTCATTAGTTTGGGTTTAACGTGAATGAAACGTTTCTAAAAATGAGATTATTTAGTCAAAGCAAAAGATCTTTTTGAAATTACGAATACTATGGGCATGAATCTCTCAACAATAACTTAAATTTGTTAGATATGAAATAACATAAAGCTTACAAACTTCAAAAACGACTTAATTCGAGACAAAACCAAGTAAATTACCATAATATAATCAAAGCACAGCATCTCAGTTCAACATTGTTTTGCTAACGACATTGTTAACTTGATACAGAATGCTATTGTATGTTTATAATTCCCTTGGCTCTACAAACAGCTACGGGCAAGGACCTACCTTATCCTGCCACGATTCTTGAGTTCTAAACCCAAACAGCACATAATTGCAATGCTGCTGTCATAAGATCGCTAAACCACGATCTAAGACCCTCTGTAGCCGACCAACATTACTATTAACTAAATGATATCGAAATTGTAAGCATAAATTTACTGGATCGCTCGTTTTAGAATTATATGTGTAAGGATGTAGATATTAGCATACGTGGATATGTATCAATATCGGATTTGGTCTCGTTAATTGTTTAATAAAATTATACTTTGTTTTACTTATTATTTAAGAAAGTTATCCGTATAACCATCGCTAAAAATAATATAATAAAAATATAATAAAGAAAGTTAAAATTTTTTGAGAAAAAAATTAATTTGAAAAGTAATATGCTGAGTGTTCAAAATTGTTTCCGATCAAAGTCGAATCAACGGCAAAATAAAAAATAAAAAAATACGTTGTCAAGAAGAAAGTCTCCAACGTTCTACACCTTTTAAGTGTCAAATCTATTGTAATATTTATTTACGTTATAGTTTTCTTTTCGATTTTCGTTTGTGGATGCTTTTTCTTGTTTGTTTTGGATTTAATCTTGAAAACAATAGTTTTTTTTAATGAATTATTTATTTAGACAAATTTAGCAACTTTTTCATTTATTGTTGCCTATTCACCATCTCAAACATACTTGTAAGCATGTTATAAAGGAGGTTAAAATCAAAATAGTGTTGTAATTGAGGATATATACGAAACAAAAATAAAATAACTATTATATAGATATTAGTTGTCAGTCTGGAAAAAAGAGAATAAACTTAGCAGGTGGGAGCTAACATTAAACAATTCTAAATCCACAAAAATGCAATTGAATTTAATTTTTCTATTAATATTTGCTTGATAAAGGCCCAACAGTGATTTTCCACTGGTATGGACTGTATGCAGTTAACACAAACAGGAAAGTGCAATTAAGACAATTTTTTATTTTATGAACTTATTTTGTTCTACCTTGTAATCATGGAAATGGTATCTAACAACTATAGCGGTATTTATTTATTTCGTGTACGTACCTAAAGATAGAAGAATTCAAGTGATCAGTCCGATGAGCTTTTCTCTAATAATTTGCTCGTGGATTCTCTTCAACCCAAATATATTGAATATCCATATTGAATGCATTTTCTTAGGAAGGTGACTTAAAACTGCTTATGTCACCATAGCAAGGTGGAAGGAATATTTTTATCACCGTGCGTTGGCCTTAATTCATTTGTAAACAAAGTTTGCTTAATAAAATTAGTCCCTCGATTCGTGTTCGCACAATCCATTCGTATGTCGTATCTTGTTATTTGGGGCAAACTGTTTGAATTGGATGTAATAATTGTCTTCTTAAAATTTTCTCAGACTGGCTAAAGTTGGATTGTATAGGCATGCGTCATTTTCCTTGTGTTTCAGCATATTTAAAACATTTTCTATAATTCCTACTAGTTTTAGTTCAGATTAGCTGACAGATTATTAGTTGAAACAATCTACTTTGTTTGAGAAACACACTACAAACGAGCATGTGATATGGCGAGGATATGGAGAAAATAGTTTACGGACTCGTTTGTGGCAAAGAAGGCAATATTTGAGGCGTGTGTGAGGAGCATTCTAGCATCATTGGTGGGAAAAGGGAAGGAAAATATTGTATTAAAGGGAGGATGGGTGGAATTGCTATTGTAGAGATATATGGAAGACAGTATGAATGTAAACGTAATAATTGAAAGCGAATAGTACAGGAAATGTAAGGGCATGTGGGTGTTCGGAGACGTCCCAACGTATTTGAAGGGGATGAATGAAAAGAGGGGGCAACAGATGAATCGCTTTAGGTGTAGAAGCGAGGAAAGGGAGTCAGATATAGGACGAATGTACAAGATCGAAAGAATGAATTATGTGGAAGAGAAGAAGATAGGTGAGAGCATTGGTGGGGTGAATGTGACTGGATGGGAGACATTTGAGGAAGTGAAGAGAGAGAGAAACTGGAAGTTATGTTTGTATGAGCACGGGTAGTGGAAGTATTTAATGAGGAAAGTTTTAATGTGGAAAATGGTTTTTATTACTCACATGCATCCAATACAGTTTTCTCGTAAAAATATATATATCAATTTTATATTTGTTCGCACAAATATTAATAAGATTCATGTTTTCGTACGTCTGTTACGCTTTGTCAATTACTGTTATCAGTTATCACTTTTTAAATAAGATTGCAGTAAGTAAGTAGACTTGAAGTTTAAATCATAACTACTCGGCCAATATTTCCAAAATACACTCACTTTCATATGAAATTCGCCACTCAGAAAAAATAATGCTACGAATGTAAAACTTGGGTAAAATGTTGCTTTATTATAAAGTATAAAACGATCAAAATTTCGATCAAGTAACTTAAGCCGTCGATACCTTGTCACTTAGGGAGTATCGACGATATCGACCAACAAATGATAGTGTTCTTACCAACAAATGTTAGTGTTCTTGTTAACAAACTGTCAGATTAACGCCATAGTATGCCTCCAATAAGACAACGTCGACATTTTCCCCATATTTCCGA
This sequence comes from Lethrus apterus, assembly GCA_018397195.1. Taxonomy (NCBI): domain Eukaryota; kingdom Metazoa; phylum Arthropoda; class Insecta; order Coleoptera; family Geotrupidae; genus Lethrus; species Lethrus apterus. Next base: position 9,151 of record JAFFZR010027465.1, on the reverse strand, counting down.
TTTTTATAGGGGCCGAATTATCGGTATGAAGGAAGCAGGTCTTTCCTTCCGTGAAATCAGAAGAAGACTGAATTGTGGCCACACTACTGTTGCACGCATATTGTCTGCATGGTCGGAAGAGGGTATTTGGCAACATCGTCCGGCTGGAAGACCCCCTCGTAGCAACAACGTTTGTGAAGATCGACTTCTTAGGCGGATGGCCACAAAAGACCGATTTCAAAAAACAAGGTCAGTTGTAGTAGACTGGATGAGAGCTCTGGATCGTCATGTCTCGATGGCAACAATTTACCGGCGAATTTCTTTTTTGGTTTACATGCATACCGTCCAAACCGTCTAACTCTTAACTTCAGAAGGCTGCTAGACTTGCATGGTGTCAAGAGCGTCGTGGTTGGATTGATCAATGGAATCAAATCCTCTTTAGTGACGAGTCTAGGCTTTGTTTGTGGGTAAACGATGGCCGTAGAAGGGTACGACGATAACGAAGAGAACGTAGAAATTTGCAGTTTATTGAAAGACGTCACACAGCCTTAACACGTGGTGTAATGATTTGGGGTGCGATATGTGTTGGACGAAGATCACCTCAGGCACACATATTGTTTCATCGATAATGTTTTAGAACCAGTGGTAGTGCCGTTTATGAAAACGTTACCAAATGGCATTCTCCAACAGGATAATGCAAGGCCACACACTGCCAACATGACGCAAAGGTACTTGTGGCAAGCACAGTTGCAAATGTTGCCCTGGTGTGCACGATCACTGGATTTATCGCCGATCGAACACGTGTGGGACATTATGGGTCGACGACTGCGACATTTGCCCAGACCTCCTGATAACATAGACGACCTGAGACACCACCTCCAGGTTGCATGGGACGAAATACCACAGAAGGACATAGACCATTTGATACAAAGCATGCCACGGAGAGTAAATGTATTGCTGTGCATGGTGATGTGACCCATTATTAATTCGCTTCTGGGAAGTTGTTAATTTCTATTACACAAACTTTGGTAGTTTTATACTTCATAATAAAGCAACATTTTACCAAAGTTTTACATTCGCAGCATTATTTTTTCTAGGTGGTGCATTTCATATGAAAGTATATTGTTTATAATTACGTCTCACATATCAATCTAGATTTTAAATTTCAGTTAATGTCAATATGTAGGTACGTCCGTCGTTAAACATAAATATTAATTTATCACAGTTACTGAAACGCAAACAAGATGTAGGTAAACTAAGTTTGTTATTTTCGTATATTATTGAGCAAAGATACAATTTCTGAGGGTAGTAGCAAGAAATGGCTAATGAATGTTATTTATAAATGTTTGTTCATGGGAGAAAGCAGCTGCAAACATTAGTGCTATCTTCACCGATTGTTGCGAACCGCACTCGACCTCATCAACTCGAAAATGTCTTCATTTTCCTGTGAAATATTGGTTGATAACGCCACCGAATTGCTTTTCACACACTGCTTATATGGATGCATTTTATTTTCATTTTTTAATGTAACGTGATACGTAAATGGTATTTATGATTTGTATATTTATGATGATTGTATTATTGAACTTTTCAAATGTAGCTAAATTTATTTCCTTATCGCAGAAATGTTATTATTCTTTTTTGATTTCGTAATTTCACTTTTAGTCCTGTTCGCGAAGACAGAAGGCTGAATAAATATTAAAATATTGTGACATTAGCAAATATGTTTTGTCTCCAATATTTAATTAAAATATCGTGGTAATATTTGTAAACTTATAGCAATAAATTAGTAATTTTGTATATTGGTGGTATATTTTGTATATTGGTAGTATGTCTACCTTATGTACCGTACTTACTTGCTAGTTTTTTACTACTAGGTTATTTACATGTTTCAATTAAATATTATGCAAAGGTGGAGCAAATTATGAGTTTTTTATTCATATAGATGTATATCACATTCTAAAAGAGGTCACACTGTTTAAAAGGTGACAGCTAACGTTAGCCCAAACCCAAATCTGCAGAAACGACCGTAATATACTGAACGATGTGCCAGAAAATCTATATTTTAATTTTAAAAGTTAATTGAATTACCAATAAATAATGTGACCAATTATTTTTTTACGAAGAACGAGTACGTATGGATGTACAACAGTTGTTGTATGGGTTGGGTTCGCTCCGTAATTTGAAATTCAAAAAGTCAGTTTTTAAAATTTATAGTTGGATTGGCATGGGTTAGGTTCGCCCATAATTGAAATTATTGAAATTCAAAAGGTCAGTTTAAAATTTATAATTTATGGTTTTGGGTTGGCAAGGGCTAGGTTTGGTTCGTATTCAAATTATCAAATTATTGAAATTCTAAATGTCATTTTTTAAAAGAGTTCGCTCCGTAATTGAATTTTAAATTGATAATTTATGGTTGGGTTGGCATGGGTCAGGTTTGCTTCGTAATTCAAATAATTGAAATTCAAAAGGTCCGTTTTTAAAAATTTATAATTTATGGTTGGGTTCGCTCCGCAATTGAAATTCAAAAGGTAAAAAAGAGTGTACAAAAGGAGTAAAAAGGAATACAAATAAAATACAAAATTCAAATAACCTGTAAGAAAAATTGCCGCCCCAAAAGACTGGCGCCCTTGGGCTATAGCCCATTTAGTCCTGTGGTTAGGGTGGCCCTGGTTGAATATAAGAATTATGTAAACTAGAACTGACCACAGAATTTTAAAAAAATTGTACTCTGGCTTTGCAACACGTCAATCTGGAGAGGTTTGGTTTTAGTAAATTTAGAATTTCAGTACTTCCTTCCACTTACTATTTCTTTTTTTATGTTGATAGGAGAAATAAAACTTTTACGTTAGTTGGTATATACGTAATTGAAAATGTTTTTTTTTTGATGCATTAAAATTTTAATTTATATTAATTACATTTAATTTCATTTGATTTATAAAGGTCTTTGCTTAATGTTTAATTAAAGTTTATAAAAATATTTTTCATTTAATATTTAATTTCTAATTTCAATTAATTTAATTGATTTAGTTATTAGCGAATATGTGATTTTACATAATTTCAATTATTTTTTAATGGAACTGGTGTATGCACATCTAATAATTATATGTAAATAATAATAATGGTTAACGTTGCTTATTATTATCACGCTATAAATTCCCATCTGCGGCATGTTCGAACAACACGATACAAGATTAATTTAATCCTTTGTTAAGATGATCACAGGTTACATCGCAAACAGCATATTCTCAGAAAATAAACAATCCCTTACTAAGATACACCTAAAGCTACAATAATAGTTAGTACCAATATTGTCTCTAAGATTAAGCGCTGTGACCCTTATTATAATAAGTTTTAGTGTAAATGATTCTCTCTTGCTAAGCATTTTTGTATAAATATTTGCGTTACAGAATTGATAATTAAATAATTATGCCTAACGCCTAACTTAAATTTCACGTGAAAAATGCACCACATTCTTACAGCATCTTTATGATTAACATTTATTTTAGAATATAACTTTGTACGAATAATTAGAAATTCTAAGCCTCCTACTTCCTAGTCGCAAGGTGGGAAATGTTTGAAGCAGAAAGATCAAGTATTAATGTACAAATCTATTCCTATCATATTTCGAAAATCCCATAAATGATCTCTTGAATGGAAATACACATTAGTATGTATTTCCGAACTGTTTTTACAAAATCCGAAAGCGGTTGTGCAAAATTTTTCAGTTTTTTTATTTACTTTGTGCCTGGTAGGATGAAATTTTTTCGGGAGAACGCTTGTGATACAGCAATAGCGTAGAAGAATATCCTGTAATCAAAAATACAAGTAGTCTAATTATTATTATTATTAATTGTTGGTCAATTTTGCAAATACTTTGCTTATATAAGAATTTGTTAAAGTTTTACAATAAATTAATACATGTAGATAGTCAATTACATATTTGCTTTTCTTTAATGTGAACGTATTATAAAAGTTCGACGAACTTTAAGAATTGAAAGGATAAAACGTTCTGATTGTGAATATCTAAGCATAACATTAAAATGTTGTATATCAGTTCATTCTTTGCGACTTGTGGGCACTAGTGCGTTAAAACATTTTATTTTATTCACTCAATATACAAAATAGAACGTAAGATTTTCTTGATATTTTGGGGATACTGTCTGTATGTAAAGTTTTTGTTTCCTAAAAACGCATTAGTACTGTGTTTTCCAAACAGAGGGGCGCGACCCCCTAGGGGATCGAAATAATTATAGGGAGGGGGCGTACAACTATTACAAAAAAACTGTTTTTATACAGTCTGTCAACGGATTTGGTACACAAGGGGAAAAATTCTACATTTTATGTAAAAAAGTTATATTGTATACAAGTTTTTGCTTGCCCTAAAACCATTATAAATCATATTGAAATACAGTGATTATCTTCCGTATGCATATAAATGTTGAAAGAAATTTAAGTTATTGCCTTGAAATGCTGTTGACATTTAATTAATAATGGCCGTTTGCAACTGTAATAGTTAAAATTTCGGTTGAGTAAAGTTCCGATTAAACTTAATTACTGAAGTCTTTGTACTATCTCATTTTATCTTTTCAAAAATGAGACTTTACTGTTAAATACAAGTTAAACCGTGGAACAAGTAGGGTTTAGTTTAAAGCCAAGTTAACTGGCAGTTACAGACTAGCGCAAATAGTTTAACAATTTAATTTTCGTTTATCATTTAATCGTTACAGGTGCAAACGGCCGTAAGTGAGATTGATATAAGATCATTTATGAACGTTTACAGAGAATTTAACTTTTCGACTCTATACCTAAATTCTCTGCAAACGTTCCTAAATGTTCTTATATCAATCTCACTTATTAATTAAATGTCAACAGCATTTCAAGGCAATGCGATTATCAACAATAACATGAACTTGCATAAATTTCTTTCAACATTTATATGCATACAGAAGATAATCACTGCATTTCAATATGATTTCTAATGGTTTTAAGGCAACCAAAAACTTTTATACAGTATATCTTTTTTACATAAAATGAAGAATAAAAAAGTTTTTCCCCTTGTCACCAAATCCGTGGACACACTGTATGTTATAATGTTGTATTAAATATCTATTTCGCCTTCTTATATTTTATATTTATAATCTAAAATTTTTTTGAACACATTAAACAATATTGTTATACATTTTTTATACAAAATATTTTGTTGTCTACTTTATCAAATAAATTATGATTTAAAATAATTATTTACGAAGTTTAGCAGTTATGAAAATTGAGGGGGGGCGCGATAATTTTTTATGAAAAACTGGTGCGGATATACATAAAGGTTGAAAACCATTGCAATAGCAATGATGTGTTTGATGTTTAGATAATCATCAAAGGGAAGCTCTATCCCCCAAACATAGGAGGCCTAGGTGGACATTTAGTAAAACCTCAATCTATTGGGGAACACTATATAAATATCCAACATCATAAACTGATGCAACGCTACTTCTGTATAAGATATTTTCTAGAGTAGGATGGCGCCTGTAATAGCAAGAAAAATGTTATCTCCTGAAGCTATTTTGGAACGACCTTTAAGCCAAGAATACTGTATATTTTAGTAAACATTCGTTTTGTAAATTCGTTTAGCTTTCACATTAAACAATGTAAATCGTTATGTATAAAAATCACGTAAATATTTAACCAGAGAACGCGGAGAACTTTGAAAATTTGTGAACATAAAACCAAATAAAATATGAATTGATTTTAATAAGATTGACAGAATTCGAAGGGTCGACGGTTGTAACATGTCGTTACGAGAACGTAAACCGTGTATGTAATGCAGCGCCGCTAGAAGTGTAATATCGGATCACATCTGCCGTCCGATTGAAGTACGTGCATGAGATTTAAATCGTCCGGGTAGATTAAACTTGAAATGGAATTCTTTTTTCTTATACATATGCTCCCTGTCTATGATATTGCATACTCATATAACAATTGTACAGTCTTGGGTGCAAGTTAGGAGACACGTGTCTTATATTTAATATAACTGGGTTCGCTTTTTTTAATTTCAGGCACACCAATTGATTGTTAATGATATTATATCAGAACAATGACGAACGATTTAGTTCAATTGTTTCTCATATTAATAAAACATTGATATGATAAATTGCCTATTAGCCTTTGCATATTCCCTTGGTGAGAATGCATTTAATTTAAATACATTCCATTCTATTTACACAAACAAATTAGAGTAAAGTTTAATTTTCTCTCTGAAAGTTAATTCATTACGTGGAGTAGTACCTATCATTTGTAAATTATTACCTACGTGGTTTCCTAGGATCACCTTTCTTCTTTCATATAGTAGGTATCGCCAAACTTTCGCTACCTTTTGTACTTCTTCGAAAGAATGATAAGCTCCTGATTGCATCCCTCTTAAAAATTTTAGTACTTTCCTTTGAATTTCATCTTTTTCATTTTGTGTTGGGGACGATTCATTTTCATGGGCCTAGTCTAATAAATGCAGAAAATGATCACCATATTGTTGAGGGGATAAATTCGTATCTTGTTGCTAACACTCTATAATTCTGCACTAGGCAATCTCTTGCTTAGTGACGACTTCTCTCTACATATAATTAATGGGAATTAGGTGTTTCCCCAATATTTAATCTAACTTTATGGAAACATGGAAGGTATTATATGTCGATGTACCATCTTGTTCCTGAACGTGAATGTTTCGATTTAATGAAAAATTTTCAATATAGTTTGAAAAGGTATGTGTAGATAGTATTCGCATTATTCATTATTAGTCTAATTAATTCGTCATATCATATGACAGGGAATATATTAAAATTATTTGGATAATTTGGATTTTGAATTTGATAAAAAATAAAACTACAAAACAAAACAATTATTATGTGAAGCATGTGTCAAATTACAGCTTGTTACTTATTTCATTTTCTTAATATTCAAACGTTTATATAATAAGACAATTAACTTTGACGTCACAATAAATATATAATATATAACATATTATGTCTTTGAATGTTGTATACAAGCTTTATGTAATGCTTCCGAAATATACCATGTATTATAAAATTAACAGTATAAGTCATTTCTCGGAAAATAGAGTCAGGGTACTGCTAAGATTTGAATTTTATGGTTTACGGTGTATATTTGATATAAACTATATTACGGATTGCATTATTTTTAAGTAGTTATTTTCCGTTTACTTGTATAGAACATCCCCATATCATAATTTATTAAGCTCTGAAAATATGAATTGTAGTCAATGTAGATCTTTCGTTTGCTGTGATTCTCCTTACTTGAAAAACTAAACACATATACGACGATTGTTCAATAGAAACACGTTTAGATGCTGTAAGACATTTTTTATTCAACGAGTTCAAAAGAAGTCTACATTAATATTAAAGCTTGAGTCCCACTGCTGCATTAATCTATAGATTCCCTGTTGGTAAAATGATTACGGCTGCTTGCGGAACTATTCTCTAAAAGCAATCTCTACCTCTACGTCCGAATTGAACCGTCACCACATTAGTGATAGTTTTAATGGGCCAAACACATGGAAATCGCACGGGAACAAGTCGGGATTGTAAGGTGGATGTTGTAAGACTTCCCAAACAGATCTTGAACCGTATGGGCTACATGGGATCAAGCATTATCATGCAGAAGAATGATAACACTTATGAGCCTCCCGGTACCTTTATTCTTGATGCCGACCCTTAATCGTTTTAAAGTATTCGATTATCGCTCAGCGATAATCTTGACACCAAGTTCTTTACAATTCAAGAGCAGTACACCCTTGCAATCAAAAATTACGGTGACCATTACTTTTCCTGCCCAAGGTTGGGGCTGACATTTTTTCGCCTTCGGAGATTGTGCGCGCTTCGACTGCATACTCGACGGGTGGATTCTGGTTCGTAGTGATAAAACTAGAAAAAATAAAGACTCGTCACCGACAAAAATTTGGTGTAAAAAGGCATTATCTTGTTTTTGATAGCGCATCAAATGCTTTAATGATAAGGCCGAACAGAAATTCTTCCGCTCATCAGTAAGCAATCGTGGAATCCACTGAGCAGCAACTTTCTGACAGCCAAGACTATGTATCATAGATAATAATAACCTATATAGGCTCACAATTTTCAAAAATTTATTTCTATATTGTCATTTGCATGACATTGTACGCCTGCTACATTAAAATCCCATATGTCGTTGACAAACGGCGGAATGTAAGATATGATTTAATGAGCTGCTCACGAGATTAAAATTTTACTTAGAATAGATATTTTTATTTTCACTGTGATTCAAATAAAATTTTGCTTCTGCAATTTTATATTTTATACACAGTTCTACTGACGTTATTTCGTGGCGCCATCTTACGAATTACAATTCATTTATCTAATCTCCCAGCGCCTTCATAAACGTGGAAGAAACTAAAACATGGTTCGCCAATGGGCTATTAGAGATTAAACCCCATGCTATGTATGACAGATGCGTCACTAGTACAGTGAGATCGAAAAAAAGATTAGTCAAAGTAAGCCATGAACAAAAATCGGCATGTCTTTACTTAAACCACTATTTATTTCTTAATGTCAAATTGACATTTGTTAAAAATGTTGTCCAAACAAAACAAAGCTTTTCTTTTAGAATTCTATTTTAAAATGGAAATGAAACAGGAAACGGTAAATGGTAATATTCTTACGTTGCCTGTTATGAAGAATTTCAGGAGCGTTTTTCTATTGAACAATTTTGACAAACGTCAATTTGACATTGAGAAATAATTAGTGGTTTAAGTAAAGACATGCCGATTTTTGTTCATGGCTTACTTTGACTAATCTTTTTTTCGATCTCACTGTA